>CAUJGJ010000188.1:2411070-2441070 GCA_963170055.1 Halisarca cf. caerulea | reverse complement strand
AATGACTCTAGCGGACTCCAAGGTGTCAACAATGAGACAAGGTACGTATGTATTCAGCTGTGAGTACTTTGTGCTGTGTGTGTGTGTGTGTGTGTGTGTGTGTGTGTGTGTGTGTGTGTGTGTGTGTACATATGTGTACACACATGTATACGTACGTACGTGTGTATGTGCATATTGTGTGCCTTTGTACCTACGTACATATGTGTGTATATTCATTGTGTATTCATTCAATTTGGTTAAAACTGTGCCCACATGTGTATGATCTACACACACACGTACCCACATGCGCGCACACACACACACACACACACACACTCACACACACACACACACACACACACACACACACACACACACACACACACACACACACACACACACACACACACAAACCCCTCATCATCTCACTCTGATGCTCCACATTATTAATATTGAATACAAGTATAAGCATGTATGTATTTTGTGTTCCCCACTTTCAGCACTGGAAGCTACCCAAAGTGAACTGATTGAGTTGAAGAACAAATTTGACAGAGAGGGAGCTGCTAGGTGTGTGGCTGCATGTGTACAGTATGTGTATACATACGTACAATACGTACATACGTACATACGTATGTTATAATAATGTACGTACGTATACTTCTGTTTGTGTAGTTTATTGTGTTTGTGTGTGTGTATGTGTCTGTGTGTCTGTGTGTCTGTGTGTCTGTGTGTCTGTGTGTATGTGTGTGTGTGTGTGTGTGTGTGTATGTGTGTGTGTGTGTGTGTGTGTGTATGTGTGTGTGTGTGTGTATGTGTGTGTGTATGCGTGTGTGTGTGTATGTGTGCTCTCCAATTGATCATTACTCATATCACATATTTATTTACTGTACATACGTATTTGCTTACATGTTTTTAGGTCATCAGAAGTCGACATTCTAATGACAGATTTAGACCGAGCAAATCAGGTGTGTTTTGTGTGCTACAGCATTACATCTAGTGCTCACACACACACACACACACACACACACACACACACACACACACACACACACACACACATACACACACACGCACACACACGCACGCACACACACACACACACACACACACACACACACACACACACACACACACACACACAGAAAGGGAGATGTTGGAATGGGAAATAGAGATGGATGTGCTGGTAGACAGCTGAGCACTCTTGCATACACACAGTGGTGCACTTGTGTTAAGATAGTGATGTGCTTGTGTACAAGGACCTGTTGAGCACTCATGCAACACACGCAGGTGCACTGGTGGGCACTTATTTACTCATCTGTGAACGCCCACCAACCCGGCTAACCTACTAGGGGAGGTCTGCTTGTTTTCATTGTGCATGTGAGCGTATGTGTGCGTACTCATGTGTAGTGTACAGATACTGCTACATACAGCATATGCAGTCCATACATCGTGTAGTGTATGTACGTATATACAGCACTTGTATCCTGGTGCGGAGGGGGGGGGGGGGGGGGGGGGCAAATTGTGGGTGGATCAAAGAAAAAAGTGTGCTGACATTTGTGATGTACTACAGTAACACACTTCCTATTCGATGCCAATTGGTAGTGTAAAGCCTGGTTCACATTACGTACAACGCAAGGTTTGTGACGCAATCAGTTGTTGCTACGAAATATGTATTAAAATGAAGGTATTCGGCCATTTTATGAGCGCACTAAAACATGGGAGTATATGGTGAAGTGTTAAGCGACATCGCAAGCAATAGAACTGAGTTCTATGTGATCATGCTGCGACTGGCAACATCCCTTGTGATGCGATCTTGTGACGTAGAATTGATCAATTTTAGATGAGGCTGTACACACCAACAGTCAACAGTGAATGGTTGCCAGGATACAAATTAGTTATATCTTGTCCAGGTGTACTGCAGCAGAAAAATGCAGTGCTGACGACCTCGGGCTTCACCCTGGTCAATCAGCACTGTGTTTCTGCTGCAGCACACCTGGACAGAATATAACTAATTTGTATAGTATGTACTAGTATGTACGAATGTACGTATGTATGTACTGTATGTATGTATGCATGTATTAGTTATATCATGTCCAGGTGTGCTGGAGGTGGAATACAGTGCTGAAGCCCTTGGTCAATCAGCACTGTATTTTTCTGCTGCAGCACACCTGGACAGGATTCACTGTTGACTGTTGGTGTGTACAGCCTCACCTGAAGTTAATCAATTCTAGCCACTTACTCTACCACTTAACCTCAATTAGGCAGTGTGCTGACATCAGTGGCCTGTGCTACATGGCAAATGTCAGCACACGTTTACCTTTGATCCACCCATATACGCATCACCCACACACCAGGATACAAGTAAAAATTGTACCCCATTTAGGCATGGTATACGGGAAATGGACACTTGCAATGTAGACCGTGAAACCTGAGGGGTCTACGCAAGTCCCACCCACCCACCCACCCCCGTGTACCATGCCTAAATGGGGTACAACTAACTTGTATCCCTTAGCAACAGACAGTACATTTTCCATGAAGTACATATATACTGTAGAAGGGTGAAGCAAACATAGTGTTGAAGCCATGCATAATGCTTGCAGGTGCACAGGGTAGTTAACCTTATTTGTTACAATTGGTAAACATCCTGTGAGTACATGTGTATATATGGATATGTGCCCACAGCAGCACTTTTGTGTATATCCCCTAATTTTGGGCCGCCAGAAGGCGGCCCTATATTGTTTTTACTTTCACCGGAAGTGTCCAGAACGTCCAGAACGATGTCTAGATATATATATATATATATATATGTCAACAACATGGCAGACGCGAAGTCGGTACGTAATCTTTCGGCTATATTTCGGTAAAATTTATTCGTTTGCTCCTGATTTTATCAGCGAAAAGTCTTTTCGACCAGAAGAGTTCTTCGAAGTATTATTTTAGTCAATAACGACGATTTCCAAGTGATTCGAGTTTCCAGGGCCGTAGGCGGCCCACGAGTTTTTTAAACTCGAATCGCTTGTTTTTCGATTAGAGATAAAATGATTAAAACCGGAAGCGCAAAGAAAAAATAGGGAAATGTGGCAACAAATTAGGATTGCAATGAAAAAATTAGATAATAAATGGCAGAATTGTCATAACGGTTTCTTTTCATGCTTATCATGCTTACATTTACCAGTGTGTGTGTGGGGGGGGGGGGGGGAGGAAATCTGAAATTGATACTTTATTCCTCTTAAAACATAAATTTGGTGAATATGACATACTAGAAGGTATGTGTGTCTATATTCATTGTGTTGTTTTAACGATTTTTGAGCAAAGAAATCGAACATTCATATGATAGACACTGTCCTGTGCCACAACAGATACCAAATGAGCAAAGAGTGAGGTGACAGGCCTGTAAGGAAGAAAATATTTTCAAACTTTGCAGCTGACGCAAAATTAGAGTCAAAAACTAAGAATTGAAGAAAGCTACTTTTCGGCAAAAATTAGAGTGTAACTTGTTTGAGCTCTAAGTAGTAGGGTGCCAAAAAATTAGGGAATATACGATCAACAGAAAACGCCCTTTCATTGGGATACATGTATATGCGTATGTACTATACGTATGTATGTACTATGTGGATGTACGTATGTACTGTATGTAATTACCATACGCATTTATGTACTGTATGTATATATATATGTGTGTGTGTGTGTGTGTGTGTGTGTGTGTGTGTACCTTTGTACTATATGTATCTTTATGTATGAGTTCTACATTGTTTTGTTTATCCTAAAACACAGCGAGCAGAGCTTGCTGAGCGTGAACTGGAGTCTACACGGGAGAACACCACACTCTCTTCCCGACACAGCTCTCAGCTGCATCTCGATGTGAGCGAACTGGAAGCACAGCTCAACTCAAAGGAGCAGGAGATCCTCCACTTGTTTGAATCCAATCAGAAGCTTCAGAGCGAGTTGGTGGGACTGAGGGGAGAAGCTGTGAGAGAGAGGGAGGCTCTGAAAGAAGAGCAGGGAAGAAGGGATGCTCAAGTCAGGGCTATGGAGGAGAAGCTGGCATCTCAGAAAGACTATGATGACGTTAAGAGGGAGTTAACGTTAGTTTGTGTGTGCACTCGAATTAGTGTACTAAAGAATGACATATGGGATCTGCGCAAGTGGCAAGTGTCTGTGCCCCCCTCCCCCTCCCCGTGTACCATGCCTAAATGGGGTACAACTAACTTGTATCCCATAGCAACAGACAGTAAATTTCTACAAAGTGTATGCTGTAGAAGGGTGAAGCCAAACAAAGTGCTTACAGGCTGTTAGCAGTAACCTTAATTGTTATAATTGGTAAACATCCAGATTCCTGTGAGTAGTATCCCCCCCCCCTCACATTTGCAATAAATAGAAAACGCCCACACATTCAGATACAAGCTGGTATGTATGTGTGTTTATGCACACCATTTGTTTCTGCTGCAGGATAATGAAGTCAGTGGAATTTGCCGGGCAAGTTGAGGGCGGTCAGTCCACGTCCAAACCACTGGAGGTAGCGCTCATGGAAAAAAACAGAGGTAGGCGGGGATGACGGCTGGGCAGAGATTTTGTGTTCCTTTGAACTGGTGTTTCCAAGAAGGTTAGGGGTCCAATTGCACTGTCTGTGTCGCTAGAATGGCATACGTTTGTTGTCTAAAGTGTGTGCAGTCGCAAGAGCAATACATACTAACTTACTGCATGTTGTAACTCGTCTTGTGATAGCCTATATACGTACTTTTGAAGACTTGGGGTCACCTTAACCTTCGATGTTGCAATGTTACATAACTCGTGAAGTGTGTGACACAGTCACTGTCTTGTGAGCGACATTGATACCACTGTTGCTGTATCATCTTCGTGCAATGGAACCTCCAACAATGACTCTCTCAAGTACTGTAAGACTTAAGGGACAAAATAAAATTGACATACGTACACATCTACAAATACACAATTGAGATCCCAGATTGTCACCTTCCTATACATAGATATATGTAATTGATGCAATGCATTTTGAACCTCTGCATGAGAAGGGACGGAGGTATCTGAATTTACCTATATTGTCTCCAAACTGTCCTTGATCGGGAGGTTTCTCTCTATCACACATACATGTACATACTATGAGAGACAGTAAGCATACGTACATATGTATGTATGTATGTTTACGTACATACATACTGTACATATGTACATATGTATGTATGTTAGATGCTATGTTTTGTGAACATTCTCATTTTCATGTGTAGATCCACCTACATATGGTTGCTGTGCATTGGGTGGTTGTGAGGGCTGTGTGCGCAGGTGTGAGGGTTGGTTAGTGGTTGGGTTGTGGAGGAGATAAGGAAAGCCGGGAGTGACAATGGTTGATATATACACCTGCCCACTGTTGATGGATGGCTCCAAATGCAATTATACTTACAACCCTGGTTTGGCTTCAGTAACTACTACACTTGCAGTATAATAATGGGATACAGAGCACAAAGATTAAGTGCTGTGTGGAGTTCTGCAGAACAGTTACAAACTATGTTTACAAAGACCCTTCTTTTTGTGACATTCTTCTCTTTTCTTGGCAAGACTGCCTCCCAAGATGTCTCCCCCAATGACAGACAGTGTGTAGACAATCCAACAGGAACTGTTAGTCTCAATGTTGATGTACGTGGTGTACCTGGCCCTGAAGGTCCCAGGGGAAGGCGAGGTCCTAAAGGTAACCCTGGAGAGACAGGGGTGAAAGGAGATCCCGGAATGAGAGGGGATAGAGGTCTTCCTGGGGACACTGGACCCATTGGGACAACAGGCAACAAAGGAGAAACAGGAGGCAAAGGCCAGAAAGGATCTCGTGGTGTTGACGGCCCCATTGGTCCCACTGGTAGACCAGGTTTTCCTGGTCCTCCAGGCATCCAAGGTGAACCAGGGGACACTGTACTGAATAGCGAAGACTTTGATCGGATGTGTGAGAGGGTTCTAAATAAACTTAATGTATCTATCCTATCTGAGATAATAGAGAGAATTAATGCTCTAAACACTACTTTAAACCCCCCCATCAGTGAGCATACATCAAACACTACACTAAGTCCCCCCATCTGTGGCCGTGCACTATGTGGGTTCACCAGTACCAATTGGAGGAGGATTGCCTACTTTGACACCACAAGAGGGGATCCCTGCCCACCAGGTCTTCATACCTCCAACAACAATGCAACCGGCCAGACAGCTTGTGGAACAACCAACGGGACGAGAAGTGAGTTATCATTGAAGTTCCCAACTGGAGGCAACTACACCAATGTGTGCGGTAGAGTGAGGGGATACAGTGGCTGGAATGTATATGCTTTCTTTCCGTACATCCAGCGTGGGCGATTATCAATAAACGACAACTATGCTGATGGAGTCCTAATCACTAGAGGTAATCCTCGTCGGCATTTGTGGACATATGCCGCTGCTCTCGCAGAATCATATCTATTTACCAACTGGCTTTGCCCTTGCACAAGGCCTGGCTACAACCCATCTGGAATCCCGCGCTTCGTCGGCAACAACTATTACTGCGAATCAGGATTCTATGGTACTGGCCCATCTGGTCAAATCAATTGGAATGATCCCTTGTGGGACGGCAAGGGTTGTTACACTTCTACTTGTTGTGAGCGCTTCGGCTGGTTCCATCGTCAAGTTCCTTCAACCAATGATGACATTGAAGTGAGGTGGAGCAAAGAGTATAGCACCACTCCGGGGGAGAATATCGTCACTGACCAGCTTGAGATTTGGGTGATGTGATGGTACTAACATCACACACCATCCCAACCCACTGAGTAGTATACAGAACAGACAGTAGTTTGTAGTTTGTAGTTCTTTACACACACATTACCAGCATCATCACATCATTTGTGAAACAACTGGTTTGTGTCTTATCAAACACTCATTTAGTCACTCACTATTTTCTCACACTGTTGTGTGAACACATGCTGTAGTTTTGAAGTTGTATTCAGTTTAATAATGCAATGCTTCAAAGTTGACAAAGAATGTTCGAGTATCACACAAGAGAGGAGGAACCACCTACTGTACAGCGAAAAATACAACCTTAACGGATTTATCTGAAAACCTCATTTATCTGACACTCTGCTGTGAATCACCTACTCTGTGTGCAATTTACCCTGGCTTATCTGACACATTTTATAAGGCCCAGGTGTGGTCATAGAAGTGAGCTCTCACTGTATGTGGGTTGGGTACCGGACAATATTCGTACAAAAAGATCCCATGACAGACCCTTTCATGTTTTTTGCCTAAGAAAATGTGCAGTCAGAAGCAGTAAACTGTTCTCTTTCTTGTGCAGACAAAAGTGCAATGTGTAGTGTGTGTGTGAGTTTTTGTGCAGACAAGAGTTCAATGTGTAGTGTGTGTGTAGTACTGTACATAGTTTATTCTAGGCTTTGACCTGTTGTCACTACAACATCCTAAAATGGCTGCAAAAATGCAATGGCAATTAATTATACCAGGACTGTCACTGTCTTAGAATGGCTACAATCTCCTGAATTTTTGCTTCTTTCTGCTACCAACACAGTCACGATTGCTCGTTCATAATTTCCTACTATGTGTATATGTGGCTATTTCTCGTCAGTGTTGCATGGTATAGTTTGCTTAGTATGTATCCTGTACATGCATACATATGTACACATGTAGGTACGTACAGTGGAACCTCTGTACTCTGACACCTCTATAATCTGACATTATGTCTAATCCGACCATCTTACGAGGTACAATCACCATATTAAAGTACTCTAAGAGTCACTGAGTGACTCTGTAACCCAACAACCTTCTAATCTGACATTTTTTCCAAGTCCTATTGAGTGTTGGATTAGAGAGGTTTCATTGTATACATGGTGTAATGCATTTTGACCCTCTTGGAAAATGCACTCTCCTTGTAAAGAACAAAGGTATCTGAATTTTATCTTGTCCCCAAACTGTCCTTTATTTGGAGGTCCATCATACAGGACATGTAGTTCAAGAGACAGTAAACGCACATACTGTATGTAATATGTTATGTTTTGCAAGCATTGTCATCATCATGCACAAAATGTGCATACATACCCATGCCTATGCTGTTCATTGGTTGATCATGTGAGGGCTGTGTGTGTAGGTGAGAGGGTTGGATAGTGGTGGAGTTGTGGAGGAGATAAGGAAAACCGGGAGTGACGCTGGTTGATAGATACACCTGTTCAGTGTTGATAACATGCTCCAAATGCAATTATACTTACAACCCTACTTTGGCTTCAGTAAGTACACTAACAGTATAATAATGGGTCACAGAGCACAAAGATTAAGTGCTGTGTGAAGTTCTGCTGAACAGTTACAAACTATGTTTGTCAAGACCCTTCTTTTTGTGACATTCTTCTTTTTTCTTGGTAAGACTGTCTCCCAAGATGTCTCCCCCAATGACAGACAATGTGTAGACAATCCAACAGGATCTGTTAGTCTCAATGTTGATGTGCGTGGTGTACCTGGTCCTGAAGGTCCCAGGGGAAGGCGAGGTCCTAGGGGTAACACTGGAGAGACAGGGGTGAAAGGAGATCCCGGAATGAAAGGGGATAGAGGTCTTCCTGGAGACACTGGGCCCATTGGGACAACAGGCAACAAAGGAGAAACAGGAGGTAAAGGCCAGAAAGGATCTCGCGGTATTCAAGGCCCCATTGGTCCCACTGGTAGACCAGGTCCTCCTGGTCCTCCAGGCATCCAAGGTGAATCAGGGAACACTGTACTGAGTAGGGAAGAATTTGATCGTGTGTGTGAGAGGGTTGCAAAGAAACTTAATGTATCTGTCCTATCTGAGATAATAGAGAGAATTGATGCTCTAAACACTACTTTAAACCCCCCCATCAGTGAACATACATCAAACACTACACTAAGTCCCCCCATCAGTGGGCGTACACTATGTGGGATTACCAGTACCAATTGGAGGAGGATTGCCTACTTTGACACCACAAGAGAGGATCCCTGTCCACCAGGTCTTCATACTTCCGCCAACACCACATCCGGTCAGAGAGCTTGTGGAACAATCAATGGGGAGAAAAGCCTGCTATCACTGAAGTTCCCAACTAGAGGCAGCTACACCAATGTGTGTGGTAGAGTGAGGGGATACAGTGGTTGGAATGCACTTGCTTTCAATCCATACAGCCATGGTGAGCAACGTACAATAGACAGCAACTATGCTGATGGAGTCCTCATCACTAGAGGTAGTCCTCGGCAGCATTTGTGGACTTATGCTGCTGGTCTTGCAGAAACATATTTCACCAACTACATTTGCCCTTGTGCAACATCTAGCTATAACACATCTTGGATCCCAAGCTTCGTTGGCAGCAACTTCTACTGTGAAGCAGGATTAGTTGTAGGTGAGGGGGATGTGCTGGGAAAAACCCTGTGGAATGATGCCTTGTGGGACGGCAAGGGTTGTTTCACTTCTGGTAACACTTGTTGTGAGCGCTATGGCTGGTTCCATCGTCAAGTGCCTCAGACCACTGATGACATTGAAGTGAGGTGGAGCAAGCACATAAGTAGTAGACCAGGTGAGGACATCCTCACTGACCAGCTTGAGATTTGGGTGATGTGATGGTACTAACATCACACACCATCCAAACCCACGGAGTAGTACACAGAACAGACAGTAGTTTATAGTTTGTAATTCTTTGCACACACATTACCAGCATCATCACATCACTCGTTGTGAAACAACTGGTTTGTGTCTTATCAAACACTCATTTAGTCACTCACTATTTTCTCACACTGTTGTGTAAACACATGCTGTAGTTCTGAAGTTGTAATCAGTTTAATGATCAAATACTTCAAAAGTTGGCAGACAATGTTCGATTGTTCACATGGAAGAGGAGGAGTGACCTACTGTACTGTGCACATAGTACTGTAATAATAATATAAATTAAGTATAATAGTATGCAATGACATGTAAGGGTAATCGGGGGTATTATGGGACAGCGGATATTATGAGACCTATTCATCGAACCTAAAACAACTTACTGCGTACAATCAGGTTCGGTGAATGTGTTTCATGATATCGGCCTTCCCATAATACCCCCGATTACCCTATATGTACTGTATGTCAGTACATAGTTATATGTACATACTGTAGGTATATATACAGTTGAACTTGGTTGGTAGGCACTTGGAATACTCCTGACTAGTATGTGTACTGCTTTTTCCCTACCTTATGTGCAGTACTGAAAACAACACTGGAAGTACCGTATTTTCTCTAAAAATTCATCTCATTACTACTAATGTACCAAAAATTCCGTCCTTACCAAAATTGTTAGCTCCTGTACAGGGGCTTGCTCTGTGCACACATCCAAAGGAAGTGTGCATACATCGGGAATGTGTGCACAGTGCAGCCTTTGATAACACCCACACAGCATACCACATACCTATACAATTGTAGTGTGTAGACACATGTTCTGTACAGTATGTATTGTACTTACATGCATGCTTATGTACGTATATGTGCATAGGCGGCGGAATAGGGGGGCCAGGGCAGCCAAGTATTTTTTTGCTCCCCCCCCCCCCCCTCCTAAATAAATATTGCTTTGTTTTATATATATTGTTATAAAGCACTTAAAGAACAGGAAAATGTAGCAAAATGTCCTGTAAGATTATTTAAAAAGTTAAAATTAGGACTAAAACTAAAATCGATCTTTAGGAGTCACAAAAACAAGCCCTTTTCTAAAATTTAGGGTCGCAGAAACCATTTTACTGTGATGTCATAGCATGTAACGTGCACAAGATCCTTTCACTATATACACACTATACATAGATAATACTATGTAACCGTAGTATAGAATATCTATGCTTTCACATGATGACCCACTCACTGGTGCACCCCTTTTACAAATCTCTGGATCTGTACAAGAATAAGTCACTGGTGCTTCACTTTTTTGTCAGTGGTCAATATGTCTACATGTAGAGTATTGCACGCTGTCGGCAATTGCAACAATATATTAAGCATGAGTTGTACAGGCCGTGGCGTTTAGCCCCCCTCCCCCCACTTGGCAAACCATTCCTCCGCCTATGATGTGTATACTGTGTGTATATGTATGTACATTAATTGGGACACGCACGCACACACACACACGCACACACTGTGCAAATTCCTGCATCCAGTAGCATATACGTACATATGTACGGGGTGTAGGAATTTGCAGTGTGCACTCAATCAAACTAAACTCTGTCTAACCCTATACCAATCTAGCCTCATGTATGCGTAGCCCTATGCTCATCTAGCCCTGCCTGTCTTGGCCTTTGCCCACCCAGGCCTGTGCCTGTTTCACAACTTACCCTTGTTCCAAGTGTTTTTTTGGTGGATCCTTTTTTGGTAAAACCTTTTTGCATGGTCTATGCTTCATTGATTGTGGTTTCACAGTTTACATTGCAATTGATAACTTACTGTATTTAATGTAGGGGGTGCTGGTGGCTCAGTAGGTTGTGCACTAGAAGTTAAGCTGTAAACACATGGTGTACCACCCAAGATATGTGCATTTGGCGCTTTTTTCCCTGCACCCCCCTGCCACCAACATGGGAACTGATGAGAAGATGACCTACTGCAGCCACCAAAAAACTAATTGATAATTTGATTTCATTTGATTGTGTGTGTGTGTGCGTATGTGTGTATGTGGGTGAGTGTGTGGGATACTGGGGGCCTTAATAGTAGCCTCAGGCTAATGGCTCACCCAGTTAAAAGAAGAAAAATATTATTATATTATAATGTATGATGACATCAGGTGATAAATAATAGTTACTACTCCCTATAGGAGGTAGTAACCCATTTACTGCAAGAGTTTATTGATTGCGGTTTCACAGTTTACATTGCAATTGATTTACTGCCCTAGACTGGGTGCTTATCCCTCCTGCCAGGGCAGTAACTACATTTTACTGCCCAGGCGGTTCCTTTGATGTATATATGAGGGTATCAGGCAATAACTAGTACTTACTGCCCTGGGGACTCCTTTGTGTAAAGTTGTGCTACACCATTACAAACTATGTTTGTCAAAACCCTTCTTTTTGTGACAATCGTCTTCTTTCTTGGCAAGACTGTCTCCCAAGATGTCTCCCCCAATGACAGACAGTGTGTAGACAATCCAACAGGAACTGTTAGTCTCAATGTTGATGTGCGTGGTGTACCTGGTCCTGAAGGTCCCAGGGGAGAGCAAGGTCCTAGAGGTAGCACTGGAGAGACGGGGGTGAAAGGAGATCCCGGAATGAAAGGGGATAGAGGTCTTCCTGGAGGCACTGGACCCATTGGGACAACAGGTAACAAAGGAGAAACAGGAGATAAAGGCCAGAAAGGATCTCGTGGTATTCAAGGCTCCATTGGTCCCACTGGTAGACCAGGTCCTCCTGGTCCTCCAGGCATCCAAGGTGAATCAGGGAACACTGTACTGAGTAGGGAAGAATTTGATCGTGTGTGTGAGAGGGTTGCAAAGAAACTTAACGTATCTATCCTAACTGAGATAATAGAGAGGATTGATGCTCTAAACACTACCATAAACCCCCCCATCAGTGAATGTACATCAAACACTACACTAAATCCCCCCATCAGTGGCCGTACACTATGTGGGATCACCAGTACCAATTGGAGGAGGATTGCCTACTTTGACACCACAAGAGGGGATGCCTGTCCTAAAGGTCTTCATACTTCCACCAACACCACGTCCGGTCAGACAGCTTGTGGAACAACCAATGGGCTGAGAAGTCTGCTCTCACTAAAGTTTCCAACTGGAGGCAGCTACACCAATGTGTGTGGTAGAGTGAGGGGATACAGTGGCTGGAATGTACTTGCTTTCAATCCATACATTAATTATGGACGACGTACAATAGACAGCAACTATGCTGATAGAGTCCTCATCACTAGAGGGAGTCCTCGGCAGCATCTGTGGACTTATGCTGCTGGTCTCTCGGAAGAGTATTCGATTATCAAATATGTTTGCCCTTGTGCAAGGTCTGGCTACAGCCCTTCCTGGATCCCAAGTTTTGTTGGCAGCAACTACTACTGCGAATCGGGATTAGTTACAAGTAGAAATGTGAATACGATTGGAAATATCTGGTGGAATGATCCCTTGTGGGACGGCAAGGGATGTTTCACTTCTGGTAACACTTGTTGTGATCGCTACGGCTGGTTCCATCGTCAAGTACCTCCAACCACTGATGATATCGAAGTGAGATGGTGCCAAGAGTTCACTTCTATCCTTCTCACTGACCAGCTTGAGATTTGGGTGATGTGATGGTACTAACATCGCACACCATCCAAACCCACTAAGTAGTGCACGAAACTGACAATAGTTTGTAGTTTGTAGTTCTTTTGAATACACATTACCAGCATCATCACATCACTTGTTGTGAAATAACTGGTTTGTGTCTTATCAAACACTCATTTAGTCACTCACTATTTTCTCACACTGTTGTGTAACACATGCTGTAGTTTTGAAGTTGTAATCAGGTTAATAATCAAATACTTCAAAAGTTGACAGAAAATATTTGAGCGTCACATGAAAAAAGAGGAACCACCTACTGTACAGAGAAAAATACAGTCTTACCTGATTTATCCAACACTGGTTTATCTGAAACTTCATTTATCTGACACTCTGCTGTGAATCACCTACTCAGTGTACAATTTACCCTGGTTTATCCAACACCTGGTTTATTTGACACATTTTATGAGGAGCAGACATGGTCGGAGAAATGAGGCCTCACTGTATGTGGGATCGGGTACCAGACAAAATTCGTACAAACGGATCCCATGACACATACATAGTAGTACATACAGTGGAACCTCTGTAATCTCACACCTCTGTAATCCAACATTCTCTCTAATCTGACCATTTTATGAGGTACAGTCACCATATTAATGTATGCTAACCTAAAAGTCACTCTGTATCTGACAACCTCCTAATCTAGCACTTTTTTAAGTCTCATTGAGTGTCAGATTAAAGAGGATTTCACTGTATTGTATTGCATTTTGGCTCTCTGTGGAAGGACACCCTCTTTGCAAAGGACAGAGGTATCTGAATTTATATTGTCCACGCACTAAACTGTCCTTTATTTGGAGGTTCTGTTCTGTCATACATACATGAGGTACAACAGACAGTGAACGCACATATGTACAGACGTATGTCTGTTGGATGCTATGTTTTGCCAGTATTATCATGTTCATGTGTAAATGTGCCTACATACACATACCTATTGGTTGGTGTGTGAGGGCTGTGTGTGTAGGTGTGAGGGTTGGTTAGTGGTAGAGTTGTGGAGGAGATAACGCAACCTGAGAGAGACTATGGTTGACAGATACACCTGTCCACTGCTGATAGCTGGCTCCAAATGTAATTATACTTATAACTTTGGTTTTGCTTCAGTAAGTACTAGCAGTATAAGAATTGGACACAGAGCACAAAGATTATGTGTTGTGTGAAGTTCTGCAGAACAGTTACAAACTATGTTTGTCAAGACCCTTCTTTTCATGACATTCATCTTTTTTCTTGGCAAGACTGTCTCCCAAGATGTCTCCCAGAGTGACAGACAGTGTATAGACAATCCAACAGGAACTGTTAGTCTCAATGTTGATGTACGTGGTGTACCTGGTCCTCAAGGTCCCAGGGGAAGGCGAGGTCCTAGGGGTAACACTGGAGAGACAGGGGTGAAAGGAGATCCCGAAATGAAAGGGGATAGAGGTCTTCCTGGAGACACTGGACCCATTGGGACAACAGGCAACAAAGGAGAAACAGGAGGCAAAGGCCAGAAAGGATCTCGCGGTATTGAAGGCCCCATTGGTCCCACTGGTAGACCAGGTCCTCCTGGTCCCCAAGGCATCCAAGGAGAACCAGGGAACACTGTACTGAGTAGGGAAGAATTTGATCGTGTGTGTGAGAGGGTTGCAAAGAAACTTAATGTATCTATCCTATCTGAGATAATAGAGAGAATTGACGCTCTAAACACAACACTAAATCCCCCCATCAGTGGCCGTACACTATGTGGAATCACCAGTACCAATTGGAGGAGGATTGCCTACTTTGACACCACAAGAGGGGATGCCTGTCCACCAGGTCTTCATACCTCCACCAACACCACATCTGGTCAGAGAGCTTGTGGAACAACCAATGGGCAGAGGAGTCTGCTCTCACTGAACTTCACAACTGGAGGCAGCTACACCAATGTGTGTGGTAGAGTGAGGGGATACAGTGGCTGGAATGTATATGCTTTCTATCCCTATATTGAGAGAGGACAGCGTACAATAGACAGCAACTATGCTGATGGAGTCCTCATCACTAGAGGTAGTCCTCGACAGCATCTGTGGACTTATGCTGCTGGTTTCTCAGAAACATATTCACTCACCAACCATCTTTGCCCTTGTGCAAGGACTGGCTACAGCTCATCCTGGATCCCAAGCTTTGTCAGCAGCAACTTCTACTGTGAGACTGGAAGAGTTAGATATCAGGGGAAAATGTTTGGAAATATCTGGTGGGATGATCCCTTGTGGGACGGTCAGGGATGTTTCACTTCTGGTAACACGTGCTGTGATCGCTACGGCTGGTTCCATCGTCAAGTGCCCCCAACCACTGATAACATTGAAGTGAGATGGAGCAAAGAGTTTAGCACCTATTCAGGTGAGGACATCCTCACTGACCAGCTTGAGATTTGGGTGATGTGATGGTACTAGCATCACACACCATCCAAACCCACTGAGTAGTACACAGAACAGACTGTACAGCTGGTAGTTTGAACAACCTGGTTTATGTGTACTCAAACATTTAGGTATTCACTCACTATTTTCTCACACTGTTGTGTAAACATATACGGTAATTTTGAAGTTGTATTCAGTTTAATGATCAAATGCTTCAAAAGTTGACAGAAAATGTTCAAGTGCTCACATGAAGGGGAGGAACAACCTACTGTACAGAGACGAATATAACAGTCGAACATTGGATGAAATTCATGCAAAAGCCTCCCTTGATCAACCCGTTCACCTTTCTGCCTGACGAAATGTGCAGTCAAAGTAGCAAACTGCTCTTTTGCTAGTGCAGGCAGGAGTTCAGAGTCTAGTGTGTAGTGCTGTATCCAGTTTTTTCTAAGCTTCCAAAAGGAAGCCAAGTGTCCAGTCAACACTCCAACATCCAAAAATGGCAGTGAAAATGCAATTGCCACAGTGGTGATTATACCAGAACTTCTACTATCTTTGCAATGGCTAATGATGCTACAATCTCATGAAATTCACTTCTTACTACTATCAGCAAGTTCATGATTACTCTTTGACGATTTCCTGCTACAGAGGAACCTCTGATAGTGGACTCTCCCACATGAGGACACAGTATAATAAACCTCTCTACAAAGGACAAGACTTACGGTCCCAGTATAATTCCTACAATACATTCTGAACCTCCCAAAGAGGACAACCTCTCTACAAAGAACAAATCAGCTGAATTTATGTTGTCCCCAAAGTGGCCTTTATTCAGAGTCCTCTGTATATGCAGCCACTTCTCACCAGTGTTGCACGATTTAGTTTGCGTCATGAATATCCTATACATACGTATGTACATATTACTTAGTTGTAATGCATTTTGAACCTCTGAGAGAACAACCTCCCTACAGAGGACAGAGGTATCTGAATTTATCTTGACCCCAACCTGTCCTTTATTTGGAGGTTCCACTCTTAGTTTATCATACATGTAATACAAGAGACAGTAGATGTACGTTAGATTTGCAAGCATTGTCGTCTTCATGTGCAAAATGTGCCTACATGTGCCTATACCTATGCTGTACATTGGGTGGTCATGTGAGGGCCATGAGTGTAGGTGAGAGGGTTGGCTAGTGGTGGAGTTGTGGAGGAGATAAGGAAGATCACACTGCTACTGTTTGAAGCATACAAACTTGCCAGAGCCTTTGATGTTACAGTGCAACAGTTTTTAAATATATAATATATATATATATATATATATATATATATATATATATATATATTTATATCCTGGTGAGGGGATGAATTATGGGTGGATCAAAGGAAAAAATGTGCTGACATTTGTGATGTAGCACAGGTCACTGATATACGCACACTTCCTAATAGATGTCAATTGATGTCAATTGGTAGGGTAAGTGGCTAAAACTGATCAACTCTAGATGAGGCTGTACACACCAACAGTCAACAGTGAATGGTTGCCAGGATACAAATTAGTTATATCCTGTCCAGGTGTGCTACAGCAGAAAATACAGTGCTGATGACCTCGGGCTTCGACCTCGGTCAATCAGCACTGTATTACTGCTGTAGCACACCTGGACAGGATATAACTAATACATATACGTATATATATATATATATATATATATATATATATATACTTCAGAATGTCTTGGTACACATAGTACATGTGTACATACGTACATTCTTGTTCCACCTTTGTCTGATGTGCAGGACTGCAGAATGAAAACACAACCATGAAGATGGAGAACGCTCAGTTGAAGTTGCAGCTAACTGGTCTCAAACAGGAACAGGCAGAGCTGCAGAAGACAGTGAGCACACAGCAAGCCCTCATCACCAAGCTGGAGGGAGACCTTTTGCATGTTCAGCCACTTCTTTCAGGGAGAGATGTGGAGGTGTGTGTGTGTGTGTGTGTGTGTGTGTGTGTGTGTGTGTGTGTGTGTGTGTGTGTGTGTGTGTGTGTGTGTGTGTGTGCATGTATGTGTGTGTGTGTGTGTGTGTGTGTGTGTGTGTGTGTGTGTGTGTGTGTGTGTGTGTGTGTGTGTGTGTGTGTGTGTGTGTGTGTGTGTGTGTGTGTGACATACAATACACCCTTGGGATATAATCTAATATTGCAGCTACAGGAATAAATTTTTCATGATCCCTATGATGTGCAATGAGCAGGTGCCCATTGTACATATGTGTGTATACATATATGTACAGTGGAACCTCTCTATAACAAACACTTTGGGAACAGAAAAACAGTGTGCTATAAAGAGGTTTCCACTGTTAAGAAGAGGTTGTTTTACAAGCATAGGAATCCGTCTGGACCCACCAAAGCAGTCTGTTATGGAGAGGTTTTCACTGTTAGAGGAGTTTGTTATAAGAGGTTCACTGCATATACTTACGTATCTCCTCTTTGCCCTTCCCCACACAGGCACCCTCACTGGCTCCTGTGATCATGGCAGATGCTCTGAAGGAGAGTACAGTCTTGGCCAACCAGCGACATCCATCGATCTCAACTCCTCCCTCCACCTCAGGCCCTCCTCCCTATTCTGCAACTACGGGTATGAACGCAGAGTCTCTGCTGCCCATTGTGTCTAGTCAAAGGGAGAGATTCAAGCAGAGAAATGTTGAGCTAGAGGCAGTAAGTTGATTTGAATTTACACATACTACATATACATACATGCATACTGTATGTACATATACAATATGTATGTATATACATACAGTACATGTCTAACATGTGAAGTATGTATATGTTGGTATATACGTACATACAAAATCTGAGATGCATATGCATGCATGTATTTATGCATGTATGTGCAGATGTATGTAGCATGTGGTGTGTGTATTCATATATGTACATATGTGCGTGTTTGTGTGTAATCTGTGATGTATGCAAGCAAAATCTGCACTGCATGCACGTACGTACGTATATGTATTCTGTGGTGCGTAGGTGCAATGTACGTTTGTACATGTGCGACTATTGGCAGACTGTTGTGTGTGCATACGTATGTATGTATGTTTGTACATATGTACATATGTGTGTACATACATGGTCTGTGATGCTTTTACAATGTACATACGTTAGTATGTACTTCAGCGGAACCTCTGAATCAAGGACACTTTGGGAACATCATAAATTCAGCTGATTTCTTCTTTGTAGAGAGGTTTTCCTCTTCAGGGGGTTCATTATGTATCATAGGAATTATACTGAGACCGCAAGTCGTGTCCTTTGTAGAGAGATTTGTTATACTGTGTCCATATTTGGGAGAATCCACTATCAGGGGGTCCACTGTATCGTTACCTGTGATGGAGAAGTACAGTGGAATTCTGTAATCCGACACCTCTCTCGTCCGACATTCTCTCTCTAATCCAACCATCTTGTGAGGTGCGGTCACCACATTCAACTGTGACAAGAGTCACTCTGTAATCCAACACCTCTCTAGTCTGACATTCTCTCCAATCCAACCATCTTATGAGGTACGGTCACCATATTAAAGTATGCTAAGAGTTACTCTGTAATCCGACAACCTCCTGATGTGACATTTTCTTCAGGCACCATTGAGTGTCGGATTAGAGAGGTTTCACTGTACGTACGTATGCAAGCAGCATGCGTACAGTGTGTGCACACATGTATTTGTGTCTGTGTTCTACTATAGCCCTGTGCGTACATTGTGCAGACATGTATATGTCTCTGTGTTATATTATAGCCCTGTGCATACTGTGTGCTTTGTCTAGGAATGTCGGCATCAGAAGGAGTCTATTTCTCATCTTCAACAAGAGTCTGATCGGCTGAGGGCAGATAATGTCAAGTTGTACGAAAAGATTAAATTCCTCCAAAGTTACCCAGCCTCCAAGCAGAAGACAAGTGGAGTGGAAGATGACACAGTTGGACGCTATTCTTTGCAGTACGAGGCAAGATTGGACCCTTTTACAGCCTTTAACCAACAAGTATGTATGTGTGTATATATTATATTAAATGGCACTTTTAATAGTCTATATCCAGAAGGTCCCTGATGACGTAGCGGTTAGGTGACTGGGCTTCGGTGCTGAGGTAATGGGGTACGTTTCTCGACCCGACCTGGATTTATCAGATTTTATCTGAAGAAAAATCCCGTCCCTCAGTGGTCAGTTGCAATACTCCTGTACAAAGAACCGTGTGGGGGGAGCTTTGGGTCTCCCAGCTGGTCTCCCACACTGAAGCTGTCTTCTCAACATACTATACTCCCTCTCCGTGATGAGGGGACCTCTTCTTTTTTTTTTTTTTTTTTTTTTTTTTGGTGTAATGAAAATGAAGGGACTACAGAGAGCATGAGTTGGAATGTCTGTGATTTTGGATACATGGAATTTTAATCTGTGACAGCTTATATATATGTAGCACTTTAGGGAGAATAACTCGTTTTTGCCAAGATCAGTACAAAAATCAAACATCCATGTGACAATATCAGTAGTCCGCTACAGGGTTTAAATACCCGAGTCAATGTGTTCCCAAATTACACTGCAGATGGGTGGGTTGAGTACAGACACATTGTACCTTCCATTGGCTCTGGCAGGGCCCAGAGACAAAACCCCCCCACCCAGCCCCTATGAAGTGCAATTTGCGAGTAGGGTTAAGTTGGCGGGGTGGCTGTCAGCTGGAGGCTGGCAGAAGTATATACATATATGTGTGTTATGTTGTTATGTGTATTATGCATACGTATATGTTAACATGCATGTACATGTACTTACATATATTATAACATGTTTGGGGCTGTCAGTGTGTACATATTTGTATGTTGGCACACAATAGGAGAAGCGTTCCAGGTATAACAAGTTGAGTGGACCTGAAAAAGCAACTTTAAATCTTGTGAGTTTCCATATTCATGTTCTATTCTGTATACTTTGGATTCACGTGTTTGTCTGTCAGGTTGTATGTACTCTTAGTCTATGTACTGTATGTTATTACACAAAGATGCACACACACACATACGCATGTACACACGTATACACGCACAATACACATGCATACACGCAGGCATGCACACACACACACACCGCACACACACACACACACACACACACACACACACACACACACACACACACACACACACACACACACACACACACACACACACACACACACACACACACACACACACACACATACACATATAAAAAGAGAAATGTTCACTTCTGAAATTTCCTTTTGTAGGCAAGAATGATCCTCTCAAACAAGACAGCACGCACGATTGCTTTCTTCTACACAATATTTGTACACGTCTTCATCTTAGTCATACTGTTCAAACTGGCCAACTCCGTGGACTGCAACAGAGACATGTCATCTGAGTGGGCGCAGAAGTAAGTACACAGATTGGTATGTGCACACACACACACACACACACGCACACGCACATGCACACACACACACACACACACACACACACACACACACACACACACACACACACACACACACACACACACACACACACACACACACACACACACACACACACACACACACACACACACACACACACACACACACACACACATACACACACACACACACACACATACACACACACACACACACACACACACACACACACACACACACACACACCACACACATACACACACACATGCACACACACACACATACGCACATACGTGCGCGCACACACACACACACATACACACACACACACACATGCACATGCACACACGCATGCATGTGTATGTACGTAAGCTAGTAAGAATTTCACAATTGGAATTAAATAAATTGGATAAATTCCTATGTCCGGAGGTACAGAAATTGCACATATGTGTGTGTTGACAACAGTCTGGGCTGTACAACTCGTGATTTAGGCATCGTCTGGGTTACATGATCCATGTAATTTAGTCCTACAGTTTACATCATCGCTTCTCTAGGATTGTATTACTCCCTTAATTATCCCATTGATCGATCATCTGTTTATTCTTTCAACTCAATCAATTGTCCTCGAGTAATTGATGGTTATTTCAGATGGTAGAGTTACATATGCACTTGTGTTGGCAGGAGGTGCGTAATTAGGCCATTCAGGGACTGAGTCTGAGTGTCTGTGTTTGATTTCTACACGTGTCCACTCTGCCCACCTTGTGCAGGCGCATCCTGTGTCGCCGTGTCATTGTTAGATGACCGCCAGGTGTGTGTACGTTTTGATTTCCTAATTGTGTAATTGAAATCAATGCAATGCGATATTTCTTAATTTGACAGCTATTGTAGCACAAGAAAATGAGGACACCATTTGTTTACTTATGTACAGTACATACTTCATCTACCTCATTCTGGCCCCTCTACACACATGCATTACATGTACAATGTGCTCACAAGTACTCACGCACACACACACACACACACACACACACACACACACACACACACACACACACACACACACACACACACACACACACACACACACACACCACACACATACATGTATGCAGACTAACATTCCCTATGTTCATATGCATTCTGTGGACATGACTATTTGCCTTAGGTGATTTTTCAATTAGATGCTACATAACAGAAAGCAAATAGAATCTTGCATTGATGGAAGTACTGCATGTGCTGTACTCTACATTGTATCTCTCAATACATGAGCACCAGCCCAAACCAGCCCAAACAACCCCCGTACCCACACACAGTCACTCTGCGAGGAGTGACCCATAGGCAGGATATCCTGTATCGACACATTGAGCTTTGTAGATAGTATGTATTCCTTTTGTCTGTGTGTGTATTAGCGTGGTGTGTGTGCTACCGTCTGTGTACTAGTGTGGGGTGTGTGCTACCGTCTGTGTACTAGTGTGGGGTGTGTGCTACCGTCTGTGTACCAGTGTGGGGTGTGTGCTACCGTCTGTGTACTAGTGTGGGGTGTGTGCTACCGTCTGTGTACCAGTGTGGGGTGTGTGCTACTGTGTGTGTACTAGTGTGGGGTGTGTGCTACTGTGTATGTATTAGCGTAGGGTGTGTGCTACCGTGTGTGTACTAGTGTGGGGTGTGTACTACCGTGTGTGTACTAGTGTGGGGTGTGTACTACCATGTGTGTACTAATGTGGGGGGTGTGCTACCATGTGTTTGCTAGTGAGGGATATGTACAGAACGTTGTGTGTACGCCTTTGTGCAACATGTGCGTGTATGTGGTCACACGTGCACATGTGTACCTTTGCACCTCCAGTTATATATAGGCTTCTGTGTAGATAGTAAGAATGATCCTAACGGCATGTACATGTGGTCGGACATGTATATTTGCACCCTCAGTTATAGGTTTGTCCACTGACAGGAGGAATGATCCCAACGGCTTGTATTCCATGCAAACCGTGTACAGAGGAAACTCATTACAACGAACCCCGGGGGACACTGAAAATTCTTCTTTATGTCAGAAATTCACTACGACCAGTTACACTTTCATTACCTGAGTCACATGAATTTTTTCACTATGTGCAGAAATTCGCCATAAGAGATTTCTTTGTAACGAGTTTCCAGTGTACAGTATGTGTTTCTGATTGTGTTTGATGTGTGTCGGTCTTCACTCCACTCAGCCAAAACAGGAAGGGGTAGTGTAATTGCTGGGGAGAGATAAGCAGGTTGCATGTTGTTGTAAGGGTTTCAACTGAGATTTCACTAGTCTTGTTCAATTTGCAGTTTTGCAAGACAGCCCACAACACATTTTCTGTTTAAGTGATGCTGACTTGTGACTTCCTTTGGATGTCAGTCAATGTTTGCATTCGTGTAAAGTGTTACAGCATAATCTCTCTAATCCGACACCTCTCTAATCCGACACCTCTGTAATCCAACACCTCTCTAATCCGACACCTCTCTAATCCAACACCTCTCTAATCCAACACCTCTCTAATCCGACACCTCTCTAATCCGACACCTCTGTAATCCAACATTCTCTCTAATCCAACATCTCTCTAATCCAACACCTCTGTAATCCAACATTCTCTCTAATCCGACCGTTTAATGATGTGCAGTCTCCATGTTAAAGTACGGTGCGACCTCTCTAATCCAACACTCAATGGGGCCAGGAAAAAATGTTGGATTAGGAGGTTGTCAGATTATGGAGTGACTATTAGCATACTCCAATATGGTGACTGTACCTCATGAGATGGTCGGATTAGGGAGATTGTCGGATTATAGAGGTTTTACTGTATGGTGAGAGGCACTCCATAATCCAACAACCTCCTAATCCGACATCATTTTTAGGTCCCATTGACTGTCAGATTGGAGAGGTTCACTGTACTATTAATCCAGTGAACCCTCTCTAATCCGACACTCAATGGGACATGAGAATCATGTCAGATTAGGAGGTTGTCAGATTATGGAGTGCCTCTTACCATACTTCAATACGGTGACTGTATCTCATTAGGCAGTCGGATTAGAGAGAATGTTGGATTAGAGAGGTGTTGGATTAGAGAAGTTTCACTGTATTTAGGATTAGGACGATTGGACAATTTAGGATTGATTATTAATCATATTGTTTTGCAGCTGTGGAAACTGGTAACATGTACAGTAATACATGTGCTCTGTGTTATGTATGTTAGGTATTGTACATTGAATGGTGTGTAGGGCTAGGTGTTGTACATGCGGATATGTACGTTAGTTGTACTTCTCTTGAAGTTGGTGGAGTTTTCATTTGACGTGTAGCCTAATATGATATTTTGAGGCATTTTATGTATGCGCAGAGGCCCCAGCCATGCCCTTTGAACAAAGCGATGTTATGTCTTCATACGGTTCACACAGAATGCTCCATCAGACTGGAGCACATTAGGCTTACTTGTTAATACATTATGGACGTTGATTCTCCGGATGGAAACTTGCATGGATCCTGGATTTTAGCAATATTAGTACTTTTATTTTTGCAAGCGACCATTTTGTTTCATTGCGCAAGAGTTCCATATAAATTTTTCCTTGTATGACCTTTTGTGGATGGCTTCAATTCCATGAAAACTGCAAACAATAAACCTCAAATTCCCGGAATAAACCTTATACGCTTTAGTAGCAACTACTAAAGTGCGTAAGGTTTTATGCTGGGAATTCAAGGTACAGTGGAGCCTCCGATAGTGGGCTCTCCCAAATAAGGACACAGTATGATAGCCCTCTCTACAAAGGACAGGGCTTGAGGTCCCAGTATAACTCATACTATACATTTTGAACCTCCCAAAGAGGAAAACCTCTCTACAAGAACATATCAGCTGAATTTATGTCATCCCCAAAGTGTCCTTTATTTGGAAGTTCCACTCTACATTGATTGTATTCCTTTATCCGCAAAAAGTATTTCCTCACATTCTTGTGAATGTGATGGAATTTCAGTTAGGCAATACACTGGGGGGATGAAGGCGATGCCTAAACATGTTAGTCGAGGAATTTTTTGATGTGTTGAGATACATTTTGGGGTCATTGATGATGTCATCCCACAAGGTGTACCAAAAGGTGGTATGTACCTCTACAATCTGACACCCTGGGAGGAACAAACAAACTGTCAGATTATCAAGGAATGCCTAGTATACTTTAGTATGGCGACTGTACCTAAGAAGATGGTTGGATTTGGGAGAATGCTGGATTATCAAGGTGTTGGAATGCAGAAGTTTCACTGTGTCCCAAAGTTCACTGCAGCACTGTTCACTTTATTGTTGTTTGTTCGTCTGTTTACTTCAGTGCTTTCAGCTTTGGTTCCACCTTTGGTGTGAGCCTTGCGCTCTCGCAGTTCAGCCCCCTTCTTTCCCGTCAAGTTCTCTCTTCCGGCACAGATTCTGTTTGTAGATTCACATGAATGGCTTGTTAGCTACTTGTTTTGAATTGTGTGGCTGGCTGGTTGCACTGCTGGCCATTGAGGCAGATTCCTGTACGTGTCAGACAGCATCAGAAGAAATTTCAAATGTTACAGTACACAGTGAACCTCTCTAATCCAACATTCAATGGGACTGGAAAGGAATGTTGGATTAGGAGGCTGTCGGATGATGGAGTGACAATTAGCACACAGTGGAGCCCCTCATGGAGAATCATTTGGTTCCAGTGGTATGTGTCCACATTAGAGGGGTGTCTGCAATTCAGGGGTCTGGATTAGAGGGGTGTCCGCAATTCAGGGGTCTGGATTAGAGGGGTGTCTGCAATTCAGGGGTCTGGATTAGAGGG
Source organism: Halisarca cf. caerulea (assembly GCA_963170055.1). Taxonomy (NCBI): domain Eukaryota; kingdom Metazoa; phylum Porifera; class Demospongiae; order Chondrillida; family Halisarcidae; genus Halisarca; species Halisarca cf. caerulea. The sequence continues at coordinate 2,415,223 of CAUJGJ010000188.1, read as the reverse complement.
GTGTGTGCAATTCAGGGGTCTGGATTAGAGGGGTGTCCACAATTCAGGGGTCTGGATTAGAGGGGTTTTACTGTACTTCAACATGGTGTCTGTACCTCATAAGATGGTCAGATTAGAGAGAATATCAGGTCAGTGTACATCGATATTTGATTATTCACTCATTGTCTTTCACACCTGTACTTCACACAGTCAGCTGCTGACAAAGCTGCCAGCAAAACACTTGTACTATCTCACATACAGTGATGACTACTTCCATTATATAGCCAGTGGATATACAGTACACATGTGTGCAGTGGATGTACAGTACACATGTCCAGTGGATGTACAGTACACATGTGTGCAGTGGATGTACAGTACACATGTGTGCAGTGGATGTACAGTACACATGTGTGTAGTGGATGTACAGTACACATGTGTGCAGTGGATGTTCTGTACAGTACACATGTGTGCAGTGGATGTACAGTACACATGTTTGCAGTGGATGTTCTGTACAGTACAGTACATGTATACTGTATGCATCTAATGTATGTGCAGTACATATGTACAGTATGCAGTGGGTGTATGGAATGAGTGTGGGTGGGTGTACAGAATGGGTGTGGGTGGGTGTACAGAATGGGTGTGGGTGGGTGTACAGTATGAGTGTGGGTGGGTGTACAGTATGAGTGTGGGTGGGTGTACAGTATGAGTGTGGGTGGGTGTACAGTATGAGTGTGGGTGGGTGTACAGAATGAGTGTGGGTGGGTGTACAGTATGAGTGTGGGTGGGTGTACAGTATGGGTGTGGGTGGGTGTACAGTATGAGTGTGGGTGGGTGTACAGAATGAGTGTGGGTGGGTGTACAGTATGAGTGTGGGTGGGTGTACAGAATGAGTGTGGGTGGGTGTACAGAATGGGTGTGGGTGGGTGTACAGTATGGGTGTGGGTGGGTATATACAATATCCCTTGCTTATGTGCTCATTGTAACATTGGCTCATACTGTGATGTTATGTGTGCATTGTAGCATTGGCTCATACTGTGATTACATACTGTGATTACATACTGTGATTACATACTGTGACACATAAGTGTGCATTCCAATTTCCTTTGCATTTCTTAGGGTGTAATTGCTCAAAGCATGCTTTAAAAGTTGTAAGATTTCATCTTGTAGTTGTTTGTGATCTAATCTCTGAATTTTATGGAGAGCTTTTGTGGAATAGGAGAACTGACAGGTTGTCATCACTGTCTTCAGAGTAGTTTAACTCGTGTGGAGGCTGTTGATATGGTGATTATACAGTGGAAACTCTTTATAAAGAACACCCTTATGGTGAATTTCTGCACATAGTGAACAAATTCATGTGACCCAGTTAATGTTCTACTATGAAAGTGTAACTGGTTATAGTGCATTTTCTGATATACGTAATGAAGAAATTTTCAGTGTCCCCTGAGGTTCCTTATAATGAGATTCCACTGTCCTTCTCAAGGATGTTTTTGGGCTTGTTTGAGGCTGTTTCTGGTAGTGAATTTCCACCTTGAGACCAAGTACTCTGACTGTCTTGTAGGCTGTTGCTATGTTGGTTTCCTTACATGAGGCCATTTAACTGTTTGGGGTTATTACCGTGGTGATGCTCCATCCTGTGGTTGTTGCAATGACAAAAATATTCCATTTTTGAGGTTATTATACTGAGGATTATTCAATTTGTCTGTTCTGAAATGAACCCTGAACTTTGGTCACCATAACTAACACGTCTTCTTCAACTTAGCCGTCCATAACCATCCATAACCGGTGTGTCTTCCTTGTTACATCCTGTGCAAGGAAATGGTGTTGAATTACAATTTCTTCTAAATGGGTCACTTTGCACATGGACTTTTCCTTTCTTCAGTGACCTGATATCATGTGCTCAGTTGCTCTTTCCTGCAAGTGGTGTCTGTATCTCATATGTCAGCTGTCCCTAGTGAAGGATTTGCATTTCAGCTGGCTGACTGAAAGATTTGCGGTTCAGCTGGCTGACTGGAGGATTTGTGGCTCAGCTGGCCGACTGGAGGATTTGTGGGTCAGCTGGCTGACTGAAAGATTTGTGGCTCAGCTGGCCGACTGGATGATTTATGGCTCAGCTGGCTGACTGGAGGATTTGTGGCTGTAATGTGTCATTGTGTGGGTGTCTCCACCTAGGGTGTGTAACAGCTGGTGCATATATGTACGGGACACTTCTGTAATCCAAAACCTCAATAACCCTGCATACTCCTGCAATCTGACCTTCAGGTTAGGGACAGTTGTCATACTGGCATACAGTGTACTACTGCAGCAGTGTACTGTGATATCATCACAATGAATCACATGGGACACTGAAATTCTTCTCATATCAGAAATTCACTATTGCCAGATGAACTTTCACAGTAGGCCACTAACTGGGACACACATGTTTCGTCACTATAGGCAGAAATTTACTGTAAGAGTGTTCTTTATAAGAAGTTTCCACTATAACTTTGATAATCCAACACCTCAATAATCCAACATTCTCCGTAAGCTGACGACCTTCTAAGAAGTAGCTGTCATATTGACAGATGGTATACTAAAACAACTTGTGCGATCCAGCATCTTGATAAGGCAGCCTTCTCCCTAATCTCTGATCATCTTCTGAGAGGGAGTTGTCATATGTTGTACCATTGTTCAAAAATGTAACTTGATTGTCCAGCAGCCTCTGCAATCTAATGCGCAATACAGGTAGCCCTCAGAATGCTGAACATTAGAGGTTTTCTATATTGTAACTTGTACATGAACACATGGGACTCAGCAGTGTGTTTACACTGTGTCTAATTGGTTGTGAAAACACAGCAATTGGGCTTATGGGATGGTGAAAAAACACCAATTGGGCCAATTAGATGGGGCTCCTGATTGGCCTCTTCTGTCTATATCACACACACACACACACACACACACACACACACACACACACACACACACACACACACACACACACACACACAACACACACACACACACACACACACACACACACACACACACACACACACTCACACACACACACACACACACACACACACACACACACACACACGTCTTTTTTTCTAAAATAACTCCTGTTTTAACTTTGTGATGGTGTGGGGTAACTTGTATTTACAACGTTGTGGTTCCAGGGTGGCGGGGCTTCACCGTCTACCACAGCTGAAGCCACGTCAAGCCCAGGCTGAGGTTGTAGTTAGTCAGGGCTGCATTTAGGGTGGGGGGGGGGAGGGCATTTGCCCCCCCTTGCAGATCTGCTGCCTCCCTAAACTTGTATCTCAACATATACACTAAGGGTTCCTGAAAGGCAGGATTTGTTGGAAAATGGATTAAAAACAAGCTTTTATGTTATAATTTTGAAAAATTTTCTCAAGACCACAGTCACCAATCCCTTTACCCCTTGAATTGTACATGAATAGCATTGTTACCTACTGTATAATGCCCCCCCCCCCCCCCCCCCCCCATAGCATTGCTACCTATAATACCCACCCACCACCCCCGGTCTCTGTACACCTATAAACTCCCGTATTGTGTTGCCCCCCCTAAGATTTCAGGAAGCTCAATTTGCCCCCCCTAGCCCCAAATCCTGTATGCAGCCCTGTTAGTGCTCTCATTGTTGTACCAATTGATATTGCCCCTCCCCCCACTCAACCTATACTGCCCAACCTAAATATACGTATACAATATAATGCATGAATCTGTCCTGGTAGTAAGTGCCTGGTTTAGGGCATACTCCTGGATAGTAAGTAAGTACTCCTCATTTTGTCCCTGTGTATACCTCATGTACATAAACCAACCCTGGTAGTAAGTACCCGGTTTAGTACACACTCCTGGATAGGAAGTACTCCTCATTCTGTCCCTGTGTATACCTCATGTACATAAACCAACCCTGGTAGTAAGTACCCGGTTTAGTACACACTCCTGGATAGGAAGTACTCCTCATTCTGTCCCTGTGTATACCTCATGTACATAAACCAACCCTGGTAGTAAGTACCCGGTTTAGTACACACTCCTGGATAGGAAGTACTCCTCATTCTGTCCCTGTTTATACCTCATGTATATAAACCAACCCTGGTAGTAAGTACCCGGTTTAGTACACACTCCTGGATAGGAAGTACTCCTCATTCTGTCCCTGTGTATACCTCATGTACAT
>CAUJGJ010000188.1:2396070-2406070 GCA_963170055.1 Halisarca cf. caerulea | reverse complement strand
TTATACACAAGCAATATAATTATGCATATTTATACAAGTGCATGCATGTGCATGGTTGCATCCTCAATGCATGCGTGACATTCATGTATACATATATGCAATATACATTGCAATCATGCATGCGCATGCATAATATATAATATATTATAGTAATAATATTATATATACGTATATATAATATAATTATATACATAATCGATCACTGATATAGCCAATTTTAAAACGGCCATGCCCTTGACCTGCATGACAGCAACATTATATATATTGTATATTATAATAGTCTTATCACGGCAAAGCCCATGTACATTATTATAATGCACATATATACATAATATGGCAGAAAACATCATGCTATAACTAGAGTATACATACATGCACATGTATATACATAAAGGACACAGTGCATGACAGGCTATGATTGTTATGCCTGACATTGTGTGTGCATACGTGTGCATATATATATATATATGTATGGGGAATTAAAATTAATTTTTATTATATATAGATTAAAACTTCATAATGCATATAGACACATCATACATCATACAATTATATCAATTTATATTATGCTAAATTTAATGTGCAGTTCATAATTTGCATAATATATTATTAGAAATTATAAGAAAAAATAAAATAATCGTAAGGTTATAACATATGTACAAATCCACAACACACACACACACACACACACACACACACACACACACACACACAGAGAGAGAGAGAGAGAGAGAGAGAGAGAGAGAGAGAGAGAGAGAGAGAGAGAGAGATTTGAAAAACCAGCAATCAACAGCCGAGTGCAGACGCAAAGTATTCTTGGTGCACAAACATATGATGCCTTTCTTATATACTGCATTTCCAAAGAACATTTTGTGTACTTATGACTTGAATGGGTCTTTGTGAGCCTTTTTTGCTGGCACCGAGACCAGCTGTCTGTTGTGAGGAAACACTCCAGTCAAGCTCCCACCATACACGCATCCTGTGTCTAGACCAGTCGCATAGGAACCCTGCTGTAGCTTGCGAACTGCATCATGACCAAAGTAGATGTGTGCTGGTCCCGCCCACTGGTTAATCCAAGGTTCTCCCTCTTTAGTCGAACTCGCTCCTTTCCAGCAGTTGTCCTCCACATCGTAGTACACGTTTCTCATTGTAATCAGATGCTCTACCTTCTGTTCCTGCAGTGGTACCTGTGGAACCAATCCTGCATGAACAACAAGAAGGTTACGCGAGGGTAGACTTAAGCTGTATGGCATGTCGAAAAACCACGCTATTTCGTCCTTTGTGAGGTCTTTCATCCACTGGAACGACTGAGGAAGAGGTTTGTTCTCTTTGATGCTCCTTTCCCACTCTCTCATGCACACCTCATCGTGATTACCTCTAACACAGAAAGAACGAATGTTGTGTGCGAGTTTTATCACTTCGGCATTCTTTGGGCCCTTATTGACCAAGTCTCCCACAAAAATTACGCAAATGTCTTTCGATCTTCCATTGGTCTTATCGAGAAGTTCCTCCAACTCGTCACAACAACCATGAACATCTCCAACGACAAGTAGCTTTCTATGCAGCAGGTGGTCCTCTTCTGTAAGTGTTCTGTGGAGAATTTTAGGTAGAGAAACTCCGTAAGGGCTAAGCTTGTGTTCGTCAAAGCAACGAAGGCCAGTAAAATAACGCAAAGTCGACCTCAGTATTGAAATGGTCCAGACTGCTCCTGCCGCCATTTTGTTTGATCTGGACTTCCTACACTGCACGGTGACCGGAAGCGAAGTGGATAATATAAAGACTACCCTTCGGTCGCGGAGCTATCGGAATATTGAACGGTTAGGGCATGCAATATTGGTAGTGGACGAGATGGCCTTTGGAAGTGAGCCGAATAACATCACAGAGAGCATCCTTGACTTCAGTAGACAGAAGGCGAGAGAGCATGCCATTCAGTTTATGGGCGAAGTTGGGGAATTTTGTCGAGAGCGAGGCATTCGTGTCGACCCATTTGTTGACAGCCCCAGCGACGAGATGGTACAAGAGTTTGCTCGCGAGTTTCTTGGCATTTTTGACAGGGCACCACGGCAGGAAGCTCCCTCAAAGCCCGTCAACCGTAACAAGAGGCGATGGTCCAATATCTTCCATTTCAAGCATCGTGAGTGATAGGAGTGTAGATGATGTGCTGGCGATTGATGATTTTAATGAAAAAGTGATGTGGTATACACTGTTGTATCCCACTCCAGACATTTTTAGTGTGTGTGTGTGTGTGTGTGTGTGTGTGTGTGTGTGTGTGTGTGTGTGTGTGTGTGTGTGTGTACGTCTACGTGTACGTGTGTACGTTTATAAGTATGTACGCGTGTACGTATACAGGCTGTGAGGCCTGGCCATTGAGGTTCAATCTGTTTTTAGTGGGACACTCACAATAAAGCTCTCATTGCCGCTGTGAGCATTCCTGTACGTGTGGGGATCCTTGTTTCAGAGACTAAGTTTACACGTGCCAATATGAGCAGCTCTGAGTGGGGTAGAGTGATGAGTCCTATTGAAGAGGTTTATGGTTGCATTCTGGGAAGTATTCTAGAAAACAGACACACTCAGCACAAGCAAACATCACTAATGTATATATATTATATTGTACATGTGTTCTGCTCATTAATGTGTGTGTGTGTGTGTGTTGTGTGTGTGTGTGTTGTGTGCATTGTGTGTGTGTGTGTGTATGTGTGTGTTGTGTATGTGTGTGTGTGTGTGTGTGTGTGTGTGTGTGTGTGTGTGTGTGTGTGTGTGTGTGTATGCATGTATTTGTGTGTACGCATGTGTGTGTGTGTGTGTGTGTGTGTGTGTGTATGCATGTATTTGTGTGTATGCATGTGTGTGTGTGTGTGTGTGTGTGTGTTGTGAGTGATCTATGCTATGTATGTACATTACTGATATCATCTGTTTAAAGTGTCTCATTCCACCCTTGTTTTCAAACGTATCTGTTTTCACCAAAAACATGAAGTATGTACGCCTGTATGTATATCTTTACATAAGTGTACAGTACAACTTGCTCAGTACGTGATTCAGTACTTGTTACCAGAAGTACGTGTATACTGTGAACCCAGTCTTGAAGACCACCTGTTAAAAAGGGCCACCTGTCTATGAAGACCACTGTAGGCTGGTCCGTGGACCACCTTAGCCATACAAAGCAACCTGGCGCTGAGACCACCTGAGAATTAGGGACAGTGTAAGGCAGTCCCTAGGGTGGTCTTACTCAACAGGCTCTCCTATACCTACAATCGCTGCTGGTCTGTGTACTGTACATGGACCTGGGACAGTGGAAGTGGTGTCCATGGGTGTGTACTATATAGGCCAGATACACACATCCGCACTTACTAAGCACGTTCCTCCATGTACATTGTGCTCACACGTATGTACGTGTTGTATATGCATAATACCTACACATACATAATCCGCACACCTTATTTGTCGTATGTATGTACATTCGTACGTACATAAGTGAACATTTGTGTCATACAGTATAATATACGTACATATCAACTTTGTAATTATGTCGCAAATTAGGGCTGTAAGACGATGATCACATTAAGACGTTTTTGTTTTTGTGCTATTTTCAGTTTGTGCTAATTAATGAGCAAATTAGTTCTTGAAAGGAGTTAAGCAGTGTGGACAGATTGTTAAAACCAGTCAACCAATCGTGTGTGTTGGTTCTGTCTCAACCAGTTTTGCTGTTTGGTGTTGTCTGTCCAGAATTTTCATACATGCGTGTACAAAAATTGGTAATTCTTGTGACAAAACTAGGAAAGACAACGACATCACAAGTAGTAAACAATAACAGAACTGAGCGAAAATAGGTAGTTCGTTATGATATCGCTACCATTGTGTGAACATCATGTGTTTGTCATGTGATCATCATGTGAATAGTGTTGCTTGGGTTGAGTCCAGAACAAATCCACCTCCCTAGGTAGACCAGCCAACCTAAACAAAATCACACCACACCAGCGAACGTCATGAATATGTACATATGTATGCATATGTACGCATATGTACGTATGTACGCATAATATTATGTGTACCTTGTGTGTAAAAACAGGATAAATTCAGATTTGATCTGAATTAGGAGTGTGTTTTATTGTGAACTTACGTAATTTTTGATATGAGGCTGCAGGCTGCACTATTTGCTCCATGCAGTTAGTCGCTCTTGGTTGCACAATGCCGAGAGGAGAATCTTCTGGTTGAGAGAATGTATGTATGTATGTACATACATCCCTTCACACACCCAACGTATGCAAATAGTACCTTCATGCCCCAACATACATGCTGACCATATACTGCCGAATACTTAAAGAAATACGTAATTATCCTTGATAACAGGAATCCCAATTCCGAGGGTATTCATTGAACGAGGACCAACTTGACTGTTCGTACAGTAAAACCCTCTTACAGACCCATAGGGAGAAATTTGTCAAGGGGGGTTCTTTTCCCTGATACATGTGGGCATACATACAAATGGTTTCAAACTTAAAACATATACAATCATCGGTTAATTATTAGTGTTTTTACATACGTAGAGGATGGTGCTTATCAGGTAAGTTACAGACATAGAATAGAGATACTTCTCTACGTACCAAAAATCTCTAAGTTTCCTGCCTAAGGGTCTGGGCCTGTCTTAAGACATACTCTCCTTATGAGAAATTTAATTCTCTTAAGACAAATATGTTTCAAGTCCAAGGGTAGAAATCAGTATGGATTTAAGTTCTGTTAAGAAGAAATTCTCTTTAGACGAACATTTACGAGTGGTCCTTTGAGTTTCGTCTTGAGAGGATTCCCTGGTACGTACGTGCACTTGTCTTGATTCCAAGCCGAGGTGGAGAGAGTCGATGCTTCCTGGATCACTCCAGTGTGTCTACGCCTATTACAAGTCGTGATTGATTTTGAGAGTGTGTGACCCTCAGTTGGAACCCAGTACAAACTACGCACATACGTACATTGAAACACCTTGAGAAACCTCTCCAATCCAACAGTCAGTGAAGCTTGAAAAGGGTTGGATTTGGAGGTTGTCGGATTACAGAGTGACTCTAACCATACTTTACTATGGTGACTGTACCGCATAAGATGGTTGGATTAGAGAGAATGTCGGATTATAGAGGTGTCAGAGTACAGGGTTTCAACTGCAGTTGATAGAACATGTCCAGTACATGCTCCTCCGGGCTTGAGTCTTTCTCCCTGGAATCCGGGTACTTGGCGCTTGAAGAATTGCTTCAAACGCCAAGTACTCAGATTATAGAGTGACTCTTAGCACACTTCAACGTGGTGACTGTACCTCATTAGATGGTAAATGCCGCTTAACGCTGTTCACCTTCGTAGTAGGGTATTTTCACATGTATGTGATGTGCGTATGTATTTGTTCTATTTATGCCGTATGTGTTATGTATGTGTGTGTGTGTGTGTGTGTGTGTGTGTGTGTGTGTGTGTGTGTGTGTGTGTGTGTGTGTGTGTGTCACTATGTGTGTGTGTGTGTGTGTGTGTGTGTGTCACTATGTGTGTGTGTGTGTGTGTGTGTGTGTGTGTGTGTGTGTGTGTGTGTGTGTGTGTGTGTGTGTTAAATTTTATGTATGTAATAATTGTATCACTATTATATGTACCGTATAAGGTTTGTATATAATTATGTACGCATGTATTACTTCATGTCCAGATTGCAGGGTGTGTACATAAGTATGTACAGTAGGTATACATACATACATAGTGTGTGTATATTGCATGTATGGTTGTGTCGAAAGTGTACATACGTGTGTATGTGTACGTATGTTGTGTGTATTGCTTTGAGTGAAATGATAATTAATATTCTGTATGAACTACGTACAGAATGTATGTAATGTTTGCTGTGTATGTAAAGCATGTACATATGTACATGTGTGGTGTGTGAATGGTACGTACGTACATATGTATGTACACATGTATGTACATACATATGTGGTGTGTGTATGGTACGTATGTACATATTTATGCACACATGTACATACATACGTACAGTATATTATACACAAAATGAACCTCTGTAATCCAACACCTCTATAATCCGACATTCTCTCTAATCCGACCATCTTGTGAGATACAGTCACCATGTTGAAATATGTTAATAGTCACTCTGTGATCCAACAGCCTCCAAATCCAACACATTTTTCAATTTCCATTGAGTGTTGTATTAGTGAGGTTTCACTGTACATACGTACGTACGTGTGTATGTGCATACTGTATGTATGTATATTCATATATGTACGTAAGTATGTATGTACATTATGTAACTGTGGCACTAACGATTTGCACTGTACGGTATGCAAAGTTGTATGGAGTATGTGTGTATTTGCACACCTAGTGTTTATAAGCTTCATACTTTATGTACAGGACATCTTATATACATACTGTATGTATGTATTTGCATATTCATATGTATGTGCATGTCTGCATACATACTGTTACAAGGTGATTTTGTGTACGCATGTTCTTTTGATCACACATGTACATACACGCACGCACACATGTACGCGCACGCACGCATGCACACACACACACACACACACACACACACACACACACACATACACACACACACACACACACACACACACACACACACACACATGCACACACACACACACACACATGTGCACACATGCATACACACGCACGCACACACAGACACTCACACACACACACACACACACACACACACACACACTCACACACACACACACACACACACACGCACACACACAGGCTGGTGTGCCCACTAACTGGCACATGTTCATGTTTCCACCTTGTCAAATGTGTTTTCACTTTCATACGTTTGTGAACTAACATGCCATTTTTGGATGCTTTGACTAATTTCAGCTGTTTCCCTGTTTTTTCATGTGTGAAATGTTCCTACGCTCCCTCTGTGTGTGTGTGTGTGTGTGTGTGTGGTGTACGAATGTGTGTGGTGGTGTGTGTTTGTGTGTGTGTCTCTGTGTGTGTACAAACCTAATGAATAAGAGGTAAGAAGAAGAAATGTGCGTGTACATATGTATGTACTGTGCTTTCATATTTTGCATACGCTTGCAGTGTGCATTATTCCGTTTCCTACTTGTGTGTGTGAACTTGTGTGCTTTCTGTTTTGCCACCAAAGTTGCTCTGTTCTGTTTGCAAATGAGGTGGTTTGCTCCCATGCAGTCCATTCAGCCGCTAGTCTACACATGGTTTGTCTATGAAGTTATGATGTATACAAGACCCCACAAACATGTGTACACCACACACACAATATACAGTACACACACGTAAACACACACACTTAAACACACACGCACGCACGCACGCACACACACACACACACATACACGCGCGCGCATGCACACGCACACACATACACACACACACTCACCACCAGTATACGTACATACAGTATAAGGACCACCTGTTTATAGAGACTGTACTTCCTTGGTTCCTCGAGTGCATGGTCTTTATATACAGGCTTCACAGCAGTCCAGGTCTATATATACATGTTGGTGCTGCCATTTGTCATGTGCATGTCCGTACACTCCTTAATCCGGCCTTTGGTTTTCCAGAAGCCCTTGATAACCAGCAAATGAGAAAATGGCAACACATGTACACAATGTACGTACGTATGAGAATAGCGTGTCTTGCTGTACATATGTAGTTCAGTGCCCTCTTTAATCCAGCATTTTCTAATGAAGCCAGTGCAGCCGAATTAAAGGAATATGACTGTAATATTCTGTAATTCGAACACCATTCTCTGATGTCCAGTGAAAATTGCTTAGAGTGAACCTGCGTACCTCAAAGGAGACACAAAATCAATACTTGTTATCAGAGGTACTTACTACCAGGTTTGGTTATGTACATGAGGTATACACAGGGACAGAATGAGGAGTACTTACTATCCAGGAGTATGCACTAAACCAGGTACTTACTTTTGAGGTTGGTTTATGTACACGAGGTATACACAGGGACAGAATGAGGAGTACTTACTATCCGTGAATACAAAACCAGGTACTTACTAAGCAAGTTCTACTATATGTACGGTGTGTAGTTGTAAGGTGAACTTCAACATTGTTCATACATGACTTCCTCCAATTGAGGCCACAGTGCATCAAGGGCATTTCTGTACATGTGTCTGGTACCTGATGCGCTTTCCTACTAACTGAATAACTCTATGCATGTATGTATGTATGTGCTGTATGCAGGAGACTGCTTTCCATTGGTTTCAGTTGATGCTGGGTTGGTTACTGTTGCAATCGAGGTGGTGCTTTCATATCTCCAACCCTGTGGGTATGTGTACATGTGTGTGTGTACGTACGTATGTGTGTGTGTGTGTGTGTGTGTGTGTGTGTGTGTGTGTGTGTGTGTGTGTGTATGTGTGTGTGTGTGTATGCTCACACATACAGGTTTTTCATGTCTTGCACTGAGAAGGGTGTGGATCTTTGTGTATCCTGTAAACACAAGTCTTACATACATACGTTTTGTGTCATACCTAACGATCATCCTGCTGTGTGTCGGGACCTCTTGTGTATGCACACAGTAAACTGTGCGAGTATACATTACATGTGATGTCTGCTAGTGATGTACATTTTCAGTGAGTCCGTACACCTATTTCAGCAATGGTGGTTGTTTGTGCCTTCTTGCTCACTGAACGTACCACTTCATTGACACTCGGTAAACTGAGCGCTATACGTACGTGTATGTAAGTATGGTTATAGTCCACCATACAGTGAATTCTCGTTCATCCACCACTATTCGTTTTGAAGAATATTGGCGGATTAATGAGTTTGGCGGATTATCCAAATCAATTTACAGTCTTTTGTAATAATTCATGCACAAAATTGATGGCGGATGAACTGATTTGGCGGATAATGCGGTGGCGGATTAACAAGAATTCACTGTACACACGTATCTGTGCTGTGCTGGAAGGCCTTTTCTTTGAATGCCACACTTCATCAGTAGCTCTGTACAGTTCTAACAGGGCTCTTCTCAGAAAAGAAGTACAATGGTGTGATTTGAAACCTACTAATTGGCCAACTTTTATGTATCTTTGCACACCCCACCCTTACGTTTGACCCAAACTCTCTCCCCCCAGCTCCCCTCTCTCCCCTCCCCTCTCCATTTCACTCCCTCCTGCTCCCCTCTCTCCCCTCCCCTCTCCATTTCACTCCCTCCTGCTCCCCTCTCTCCCCTCCCCTCTCCATTTCACTCCTTCCTGCTCCCCTCTCTCCTCTCCCCTCTCCATTTCACTCCCCTCTCCATTTCACTCCCTCCTGCTCCCCTCTCTCCCCCCTCTCCTCTCCTCTCCCTCCCTCTCCTTTTTTCTCCCTCAAACCTTCCCTCCCTCCCTCTCCCTCTCTCTCCCCCTCTCCCCCCCTCACCCCACTTCTCTCCCTCTCTCACATGAAATGATGAAATCATAACGTAGTGACACACTATACTACTGGATAGGGAGAGCCTTGATCAAATAGCATTCACTTTCAATAGGGATACAATTAGGCTGTTTCCTGCCACAAACATGCATATAAGCCTGCGCAATTCACATGAAACTGGGAAAACTGCGTCAAAATTTCCTATTACGTTGTAAAAGTATGTATTCCATGCAAGAAGCCATTCTTTGCGAGTGTTTTGCTAAGACTTGGACTTGGGCTTGTATTTCATGTTGAGCAATTTCTTGTTTAATACGGCTTCAATGTGCAGTTGATACTTGTCATAAACAAATCACTTTGGTGAATTTTTGCGTATAGTGAGTACATTCATTTGACCCAGTTAACGTTATGTTGGTTGTATAATATGGTGAATTTCTGATATAACAAAGAATTTTCAGTGTCCATGTAATTCCTTATTGTGAGTCTCCACTATACATATGTACGTACAGCACATGTGTACATACATACGTACATACATACGTACATGCATACGTAGATACGTACATGCGTACATGCATACATATGTACATACGTACGTACCTTTCGTTTCTACCTACCCATGTGTA
>CAUJGJ010000188.1:2388570-2393570 GCA_963170055.1 Halisarca cf. caerulea | reverse complement strand
CTCCGAGTTGCCCAATGCACGTGTGCATATGTTCATATTTAGAGCTGAACTGAGTTAAACTGTATGGTCTGTCTGTGTGTGGCATTGTATGGGTGTGTGTGGGTGTATCTTCAAACAAAGAGTATTGAACTTATATGCACAGATATGATGTATCATAGGAACCTATTGCATATAAGGAATGCATTCCCACAAGTGTGTAGGTACGTAGTTGTGCTGAGCGTGTGTGTGTGTGTGTGTGTGTGTGTGTGTGTGTGTGTGTGTGTGTGTGTGTGTGTGTGTGTGTGTGCATGTACGTACATGCATACGTGTGTGTGTGTGTGTGTGTGTGTGTGTGTGTGTGTATGTGCTTGTGTGTGCGTGTGTGTGTGTGTGGACGTGTGTGCATGTGTGCATTCATGTATGTGTGTGTGTGTATATGTGTGTGTATATGTGTACATATGTGTGCATGTACGTATGTGTGTGTGTGTCCCCACATGTGTATGTACGTATGTACATGTGTATGTATGAAGCTACAACTCCCTTCCTAGCACTGTGCTACACACTATTATGTGACCATTTTCCATTTCACTTCCCTTGAACTGTGTCAGTGTGATGTCATGCTTGCAACACACTTCAAAGAACCTCTGCATTTGTTCGCGGCTGTTGTGCTGCCTTACAAAATGTGTGACTACCTATATATGCGTATATATTTGAATTCTGTGTGGAATGGCTTTTTGTGCTATTCTGATATCATTTGCTTGTCATATCCTCATCCTGTTGGCCGGGCTTCTATTGTCTCTTCAGTGCAGACTGAATGCTAATGTATACATAAAGATGTACATGTTTTTGGGTATGTGTACAGTGTGTGTGCATACTTGTGTATGACGTGTTTGCTTCAATGTGTGTGTGTGTGTGTGTGTGTGTGTGTGTGTGTGTGTGTGTGTGTGTGTGTGTGCGCGTCCGTGTGTGTGTGCAAACTTGTGTATGTACGTATTTGCTTCAATGTGTTTGTGTATGTGTGTGTGTGTGTGTGCGTGTGCGTGTGCGTGTGTGCGTGTACGTGTGCATGTACGTGTGTGTGTGCGTGTGTGTGTGGGTGGGTGGGTGGGTGGGTGTGTTTACTGCTCAAGAGGATTTCAAACATGGTTATTATCATTTTAGACTAATTAGTTGGCAGTAGTGAATGTGTGTTATCTGTCTATGAAACACTTCAACCAGGTTCTGTGGTTTTTATGAACATTTTTTTAAGAAGGAAGTGTGAAGGGGTAGTTCATCTGAGCCTCCCCCCAAACCCCCCTGTCTTTGGGTCAGCACACACACACACACACACACACACACACACACACACACACACACACACACACACACACACACACACACACACACACACACACACACACACACACACATGCACATTACTATACTTCTCTTAACACACTACAGCCAGAAGATGCTCCAAGTCATGTTCTTATTGCTGAGGATCAGTCTGTGAGGGATGCTTGGGTCATGAAGCTCTGCAGAGTTGTTGTGCAGTCCAAGTACGTACATATGCGCATTTCTTCGTTTACACATGCTCCTCCGTATCTGTGATTATGCATGCATGTATGCGTATGCATTAATTCATTACCACAGTGGAAAATGCTGTGTTGAAAGTATGTACATACGTGCAATAGTACCTCTTCTGAGAGACCACCCTTAGGGATAGGCGAAGCTGGTCTCTGACGAGGGGGAATTTGTATGGGACATATGTGCATTTATTCCCAGTAAGGTTGGTCTTACAAAAGAGATACCGTATACGCTTTAATATTCGCAGTATTTGTAGATTGGAAGCCATCCGCAAAAGTTTAGACCTGCAAAAATTTAGATCGGGCTCTTGTGCAATGGCAAAACATGGCCATCTACGAATATTAAAATTCGAAAATCGCTAAAAGACAAAATCCGCGAAATATACACCCCGCGAAAATTAAAGCGCATGCGGTAGTCTTTCACGAGGGTGGTCTCTCAAAAGAGGTACTTCTGTGCATGCATTTGCAAAGTGGATTAACTTTAGTGGAAGTTGTTTACATAGTATAGCCCGCCCCACACCGGATAGAGCATGCTTTAGGTGTGTTAGGGGCTACCATGCTGTATACAAACAACTCGGGCAGTGAGTACCTCTGACAGTGAATGCTGATTTTGTGTCCCCTTGGAGGTACTTACCAAGCACCTTATACTGTATGTATAGGTAATAGGAAGACTAAATCTATTATCTGCGGTGTGACAGAAGCTGTGTTTGTAGTGTTGTGAGGGAATTTGAGCTGATGGCAAGGCCCGTTTTGTCTCTGGCAGTGTTCATTCAGAATGGAAGCCACTTGCACTCACAACACACGGTGCTAGCAGCTAAGAGGATGCACTGTGGCTGTGAACACCCCAGACACTGTGTAGGAGTGATGTTTGTGCTTCTTGAGTTAGTGATGTGTTGTGTAGGAGTGATGGGTGTGCTTTTTGAGTTAGTGATGTGTTGTGTAGGAGTGATGTGTGTGCTTTTTCAGTTAGTGATGTGTTTTGAGTATGTACTACCGGGTCTTTGATCAGTTGCCTACATATATAGGTAACCACATATTCAATTATGGATGCAAAGTAATACTAACCCAAACATGTACTGTAGGCAAACTAAGAGATTGGATGAACCCAATACTGGGTACAGTAAATCAAGTGCTGGATAGATGAAGTGTCAGATAAACCAGGTGTTGGATAAACCAAGTGTCAGATAAACCAGGTGCTGGATAAACCAGGTGTTGGATAAACCAAGTGTCAGATAAACCAGGTGCTGGATAAACCAGGTGTTGGATAAATCAGGTGTCGGATAGACCAGGTATCGGATAGGTTTGGTGCTGGTAACGCGAAATGAAGCATGTAGCTGCTGGTAGCCCTCTTGATGTGGTTGACTGTTCACAGTTCAAAATTCAAAAATTGATAAAATTAATGTCCAATAACTACAAACATGGACACATACGTACGTACATGTGTGGCTGAGGAGTTTGATGTGTGTATGTACTGTATGTGAAGGAGTAGGTACGTATGTACTGTATGTGAAGGAGTAGGTATGTATGTACTGCATGTGAAGGAGTAGGTACATATGTACTGTATATGAAGAAGTAGGTACGTATGTACTGTATGTGAAGGAGTAGGTACGTATGTACTGCATGTGAAGGAGTAGGTACGTATGTACTGTATATGAAGAAGTAGGTACGTATGTACTGTATGTGAAGGAGTAGGTACGTATGTACTGCATGTGAAGGAGTAGGTACATATGTACTGCATGTGAAGGAGTAGGTACATATGTACTGCATGTGAAGGAGTAGGTACATATGTACTGTATGTGAAGGAGTAGGTACATATGTACTGCATGTGAAGGAGTAGGTACATATGTACTGTATGTGAAGGAGTAGGTACGTACGTATGTACTGCATGTGAAGGAGTAGGTACGTATGTACTGTATGTGAAGGAGTAGGTACATATGTACTGTATGTGAAGGAGTAGGTACATATGTACTGTATGTGAAGGAGTAGGTACGTACGTATGTACTGCATGTGAAGGAGTAGGTACGTATGTACTGTATATGAAGGAGTAGGTACATATATGTACGTATGTACTGCATGTGAAGGAGTAGGTACATATATGTACATATGTACTGCATGTGAAGGAGTAGGTACATACGTATATGTACATATGTACTGCATGTGAAGGAGTAGGTACATATATGTACGTATGAACAGTGCAAATGTCTGTAGGGCATGAGTATGTTTGCATGTGCCTTGGAATCTCATTATAACGAGTCCCAGGGGACACTGTAACCCCAGGGGACACTGTAACCCCAGGGGACACTGAAAATTTCTTCATTACACCAGAAATTCACTATAACTAGTTAAATTTCATAATAGAACATTAACTGAGACAAATGCATTTATTCATTATTAGCAGAGATTCGTTGTACTGTAAGAGTGTTCTTTATAACGAGTTTCCACTGCAGCTTGTTAACATGTGCTGTACACATACGCATGCTTGTTACATGTTATCAGCTTTTGCACCATCCCCTCTGTTGTTAGACACATCCAGTGTGGTACTGAACCGCGGAAGAGTTCGGATAACAGTCAAAAGATACTGAGTCAAAGTAGTCCTAACTTCTCGCCGGCTATTTCTGTCGAAGACATCAGCAGGCCATCAGAGTCGCCGTCACGAAGTAGATCGCTTTCAGCAGCTGCTGATTTGCTCATGGTTAAGCCAAAGAAGTCACAACGATCTCCTCCCCTCGGGAACGGGAGGCGGAGCAACGACGGCCTCCTGTCCGTCCCAACATCATCATCTGCTGCCGCTCTCCATCCCGTTTCAGTTAAGGAACAAAGCACACGGAAACTCAGTCTTCCCAGTTCCTCTCCGAAATCCAAACCTCCCACTGTTTCCAAAGTTGCCAGTATGGAGGAATTTGCAGAATCAGATGGGCGTGGAGGAGGCATGACACACCTGGAGCTTCCAAGCTCACGTCAGAGTCGCGAGCTAAGCTCTATCGAAGACAACAGCGGGACAGAGCTTGTTGACATACAGGCCCTTATTCAAGATATGAACATTCAGGCAATAGCCACATCACGGGAGAACCAACTACGCAGGAATACAATCGACACAACCGTCCTCCCTAGTCAAGGATCGGAGGTGTTCAGCGGAGAGGAAGATGACGGTGAGTTTCGGCAGAGAACATTCACCAGCCCCCATTTTTCTCCCGCTCGTGGCAACTCCAACCCTTCGTCGCCGGGTATTGTGACTGATTTTCCTGTGGATAATGCAGAGTCCGACCCAATGGTTCAGATGTTCCGAGCGCCTTGGTATCACGGGATACTTCTTCGACATGACTGTTCTGCTTTGTTGCAGTCGCTGGGACCAGACGCTACTGGTCGGTATTTGGTGAGGAAGAGCGAATCAGTTGACGGGGAATATGTTTTGTCGTTCAACTATCAAGGGCGTGCTAAGGTGTGTGTGTGTTTTGT
>CAUJGJ010000188.1:2371070-2378570 GCA_963170055.1 Halisarca cf. caerulea | reverse complement strand
CAAACAACATAATCTTCTTTGCAGACTCAAGTACACAACACCATCTGTGCTGTATGTGCGTATGTGTATAGTTGAGAGTGTTATGCACATGCATACAAATACATATGTACATGTGTAGGTATGGAGCAATCCCAGCTGTAGTGATAAACAGGTACATACAGTACATGCATATGAACACACACGCACGCATGCACGCACGCACGCATGCACGCACACACACACACACACACACACACACACACACACACACACACACACACACACACACACACACACACACACAGCCATCCTATGGTGGATCTCTCAGCTTGACATGCGTATGTATTATCACCCATTGAGTGTGCAGTAGAAAAAAAATGGCTGCAGCCAATATGGTACCTAAAGGACCTGTTGGGAGAGACAGAGAGAGAGGGAGATCCTACCTTTCGGCTCCGCCTGGCGTAGGGTACAGCGGTCCTGATGACCTGAGCTCCGCGCTCTACGTGATCGGCTGCTGCTGAGATTTGGTCCTCAATACGATCGATTGTTTCACCCTGTGGGAGTGGTCATCGGGAGGAGGGGTGGGGTTAGATGTTGGATGTATGTGGTTCGAAAAGGGGGCAGAATAAGTACTACACAGTGAGAACACATACTTGTGCATGTGCATACATGAACACATACAGTATATGCATGAACACACACACACACACAAACACACAAACACACACACACACACATAATATATGCATACACAAACTATCACAACGTGTGCTGGTGGTACAAATCTGGTTGCTGAGGTGTTGGCCAGACCAAATCTCAAGCTGAAAACAAAATGGAGGATGGACAAATACTAACAGTACGGAATGCCATAATATCTTCATCTGCGCATACATCCCTTACATAGCTATTGTTGCACAACAGTAAAGTAGCATCCATTTCTCAAAGAAATTTGCTCTTGCTATAGTTGGATGTCGCACTAGGGCGGCCATTTTTAGACAGCAATAACAAAACATCTAGTGAATGCGAATCAGTTAAAATGGCCCTACCAACTATGCACACCTTCCACCGGCCTGGTAGTACATCAAACTTCTACAGGTTCTTGTAACAAAGGTGTACGTTTGTACACTTGCCACACACACGTCACAACATTACCTGCTCTTCTACTAATGTTGCCATGGTGAGAAACATCTCATAAAGTTCCTGTAGGAAACAAATCATAGTATTACGTATGTATGTACAGTATGTACGCTACGCACATACCATCTGCAGCATGTGAACTATACTATATATACACACATGAATACGTATGTGGACACATACGTATGTACATACAGTAACATGTAACCATATGTCCCTCCCATACATACGTATGTACCTGCATTGTAGTCTGGAGAACCCGAAGCTCCTGATTCCTGGCCTGTATTTCGCTGAGCGCCTGTTGCCATTGAGCAGTGTCTACTAAGATCTACACAAATCAGGAATATAGTAAAAAAGAGAAATATATGCCTTGAAGTGTATGTATGTATGTATGTACATACATACATATGTACACTACGCACAATACACATATCCACACACTGTAAGGTACATACGTACGTACAGTATGCACCCATACCAGCCACTGCATGTATGCACACTGTTGCATACATACGTACGTGTGTACATACAGTACAAAGATCGCCTACCAAAGGAACACCAAGGGGTGACCATTAGTGATTTATGAAAATAGAGGGGAGGTAGATGATGAGGAATTGAGCCTCGCCACTAATGTTCTGTACCTAAACTTACGTAGTTGATCAAGCAAGTAATGATGAAAATTGATTATGAATTAAACAAAAACTTTATCAATGACCCAAAGTATAGCACAGAGGGGTAAAACACTCGGGAGTGGATGTATGGGAGGAGGGGGGCGACCCCCTCCCCCTTCCACCTACAGCATGTGTTCACAGAACTCCCAACATACAAAACAGACTAAATAGACAGACAAAGAACTCTGCAAGACCACATAAAGAACACAATAATAGGTACACATTCACATCCTTACATCCTGGATGAACACAGGCACACACACACACACACGCACACACACACACACACACACACACACACACACACACACACACACGCACACACACAACGTAAAGTATGTAGTACACCCACCCACATACACTACGTATGTATGTATGTACGTACGTAGTACACATTCACATCCTCACAGCCTGGACGAGCACACTAAGTACTACACTAGATACGTACGTAGGTACAATAGGTACACACTCACGTCCTGTGCAAAGATAGGAGTATCTGGATTATCCATAATGTCTTCTAATTGTTCCTCAGTAACATCTCTGTTGGCTGATTGGGAAGAGCAGGGGAGGTTGGGGATAAACACACACACACACACACACACACACACACACACACACACACACACACACACACCTAGTTGCATATGTCGTCTGATTCTTTCTTTACTCTTTGCTCTGTACTCTTCAGTTATAGTGTTATATTCGTACATTGTATCTCTAAACTCCTTCACAAGAGTATTGTACTGAGAGAGGAAGGGACAACAGAACTGGTCAATGAGAGCACACACACCAGAGTGAAGTATGATGATGGTGAGTAAGTCGTAAATTTTACAGTAAATACTCAGAAGATGAGTGAGACTGTGGTGTGTGTGTGTATGTGTGTGTGTGTGTGTGTGTGTGTGTGTGTGTGTGTGTGTGTGTGTGTGTGTGTGTGTGTGTGTGTGTGTGTGTGTGTGTGTGTGTGTGTGTGTGTGTGTGTGTGTGTGTGTGTGTGTGTGTGTGTGTGTGTGTGTGTGTGTGTGTGTGCATGTGTGTGTGTGCATGCTTACTTGTGCTCGTTTTATCCTAACATCAGTGTGGTTCCTCTCCTGAGAGGCTTCCATATGACTGATGTCTTCACCCATTTCTTAGCAAAACAACAACAACAACAACAGTAAACAACAACAACAACAAACAAGGCATCACATATTGTATGTGCTTCAATTTACGTGTGGTTTCATATAAATTCACGGTTTTTGCAGATTGGAAGACAGTATGTACCCTTGAGAATATAGAGCGGGCTCTTGTGCAATGGCAAAAACATGGCTGCCCGTGAATATAAAAACACAACTTGCTAAAATCCAAGATACACAAAAGTGTCACCCCATGAATAGTAAAGTGCATAATGCACATTGAGGTACTGCAACGCAAACACAATAAAAGAGGCAATTCACAAACACAAACATGCTGCATGTACGTATATAAACACAAACAAAAACATGCTGTATGTACACAAACACAAACACCAACATACATACTTTTAATGGTGTTGTTGACCTTGAGAGCTTGTACTTTGATCTGTTGAATGATCTGATCTGTTTCTGCCTGTAGAGCTGTGAGTGAGGAGTGTGTAGAGTTGTGAGTGAGGAGTGTGTAGAGCTGTGAGTGGAGTGTGTAGAGCTGTGAGTGAGGAGTGTGTAGAGCTGTGAGTGAGGAGTGTGTAGAGCTGTGAGTGGAGAGTGTGTAGAGCTGTGAGTGGAGAGTGTGTAGAGTTGTGAGTAAGGAGTGTGTAGAGCTGTGAGTGAGGAGTGTGTAGAGCTGTGAGTGGAGTGTGTAGAACTGTGAGTGAGGAGTGTGTAGAGCTGTGAGTGAGGAGTGTGTAGTGCTGTGAGTGGAGAGTGTGTAGAGTTGTGAGTGGAGTGTGTAGTGTTGTGAGTGGAGAGTGTGTAGAGCTGTGAGTGGAGAGAGGTAGAGCTGTGAATGAGGAGTGTGTAGAGCTGTGAGTGAGGAATGTGTAGTGCTGTGAGTGGAGTGTGTAGAGTTGTGAGTGGAGAGTGTGTAGAGTTGTGAGTGGAGAGTGTGTAGAGCTGTGAGTGGAGAGTGTGTAGAGCTGTGAGTGGAGAGTGTGTAGAGTTGTGAGTGGAGAGTGTGTAGAGCAGTGAGTGAGAAGTGTGTAGAGCTGTGAGTGGAGAGTGTGTAGAGCTGTGAGTGGAGAGTGTGTAGAGCTGTGAGTGGAGAGAGGTAGAGCTGTGAGTGGAGAGTGTGTAGAGCTGTGAATGAGGAGTGTGTAGAGCTGTGAGTGAGGAGTGTGTAGAGCAGTGAATGAGAAGTGTGTAGAGCTGTGAGTGAGGAGTGTGTAGAGCTGTGAGTGAGAAGTGTGTAGAGCTGTGAGTGGAGAGTGTGTAGAGCTGTGAGTGAGGAGTGTGTAGAGCTGTGAGTGAGGAGTGTGTAGTGCTGTGAGTGGAGAGTGTGTAGAGTTGTGAGTGGAGTGTGTAGAGTTGTGAGTGGAGAGTGTGTAGAGCTATGAGTGGAGAGAGGTAGAGCTGTGAATGAGGAGTGTGTAGAGCTGTGAGTGAGGAGTGTGTAGAGCAGTGAGTGAGAAGTGTGTAGAGCTGTGAGTGAGGAGTGTGTAGAGCTGTGAGTGAGAAGTGTGTAGAGCTGTGAGTGGAGAGTGTGTAGAGCTGTGAGTGAGGAGTGTGTAGAGCTGTGAGTGAGGAGTGTGTAGTGCTGTGAGTGGAGTGTGTAGAGTTGTGAGTGGAGAGTGTGTAGAGCTGTGAGTGGAAAGTGTGTAGAGCTGTGAATGAGGAGTGTGTAGAGCTGTGAGTGGAGAGTGTGTAGAGCTGTGAGTGAGGAGTGTGTAGAGCTGTGAGTGAGGAGTGTGTAGAGCTGTGAGTGAGGAGTGTGTAGAGCTGTGAGTGAGGAGTGTGTAGAGTTGTGAGTGGAGAGTGTGTAGAGTTGTGAGTTGAAAGAGGTAGAGCTGTGAGTGAGGAGTGTGTAGAGCTGTGAGTGGAGAGTGTGTAGAGCTGTGAGTGGAGAGTGTGTAGAGTTGTGAGTGAGGAGTGTGTAGAGCTGTGAGTGGAGTGTGTAGAGCTGTGAGTGAGGAGTGTGTAGAGCTGTGAGTGAGGAGTGTGTAGAGCTGTGAGTGGAGAGTGTGTAGAGTTGTGAGTGGAAAGAGGTAGAGCTGTGAGTGAGGAGTGTGTAGAGCTGTGAGTGGAGAGTGAGTAGAGTTGTGAGTGAGGAGTGTGTAGAGCTGTGAGTGGAGTGTGTAGAGCTGTGAGTGAGGAGTGTGTAGTGCTGTGAGTGGAGTGTGTAGAGTTGTGAGTGGAGTGTGTAGAGCTGTGAGTGGAAAGTGTGTAGAGCTGTGAATGAGGAGTGTGTAGAGCTGTGAGTGGAGAGTGTGTAGAGCTGTGAGTGAGGAGTGTGTAGAGCTGTGAGTGAGGAGTGTGTAGAGCTGTGAGTGAGGAGTGTGTAGAGTTGTGAGTGGAGAGTGTGTAGAGTTGTGAGTTGAAAGAGGTAGAGCTGTGAGTGAGGAGTGTGTAGAGCTGTGAGTGGAGAGTGTGTAGAGCTGTGAGTGGAGAGTGTGTAGAGTTGTGAGTGAGGAGTGTGTAGAGCTGTGAGTGGAGTGTGTAGAGCTGTGAGTGAGGAGTGTGTAGAGCTGTGAGTGAGGAGTGTGTAGAGCTGTGAGTGGAGAGTGTGTAGAGTTGTGAGTGGAAAGAGGTAGAGCTGTGAGTGAGGAGTGTGTAGAGCTGTGAGTGGAGAGTGAGTAGAGTTGTGAGTGAGGAGTGTGTAGAGCTGTGAGTGGAGTGTGTAGAGCTGTGAGTGAGGAGTGTGTAGAGCTGTGAGTGAGAAGTGTGTGGAGCTGTGAGTGAGGAGTGTGTAGAGCTGTGAGTGGAGAGTGTGTAGAGCTGTGAGTGGAGAGTGTGTAGAGCTGTGAGTGAGGAGTGTGTAGAGCTGTGAGTGGAGTGTGTAGAGCTGTGAGTGAGGAGTGTGTAGAGCTGTGAGTGAGGAGTGTGTAGAGCTGTGAGTGGAGAGTGTGTAGAGTTGTGAGTGGAAAGAGGTAGAGCTGTGAGTGAGGAGTGTGTAGAGCTGTGAGTGGAGAGTGAGTAGAGTTGTGAGTGAGGAGTGTGTAGAGCTGTGAGTGGAGTGTGTAGAGCTGTGAGTGAGGAGTGTGTAGAGCTGTGAGTGGAGAGTGTGTAGAGCTGTGAGTGGAGAGTGTGTAGAGCTGTGAGTGAGGAGTGTGTAGAGCTGTGAGTGAGGAGTGTGTAGAGCAGTGAGTGAGAAGTGTGTAGAGCTGTGAGTGAGGAGTGTGTAGAGCTGTGAGTGAGAAGTGTGTAGAGCTGTGAGTGGAGAGTGTGTAGAGCTGTGAGTGAGGAGTGTGTAGAGCTGTGAGTGAGGAGTGTGTAGTGCTGTGAGTGGAGTGTGTAGAGTTGTGAGTGGAGAGTGTGTAGAGCTGTGAGTGGAAAGTGTGTAGAGCTGTGAATGAGGAGTGTGTAGAGCTGTGAGTGGAGAGTGTGTAGAGCTGTGAGTGAGGAGTGTGTAGAGCTGTGAGTGAGGAGTGTGTAGAGCTGTGAGTGAGGAGTGTGTAGAGCTGTGAGTGAGGAGTGTGTAGAGTTGTGAGTGGAGAGTGTGTAGAGTTGTGAGTTGAAAGAGGTAGAGCTGTGAGTGAGGAGTGTGTAGAGCTGTGAGTGGAGAGTGTGTAGAGCTGTGAGTGGAGAGTGTGTAGAGTTGTGAGTGAGGAGTGTGTAGAGCTGTGAGTGGAGTGTGTAGAGCTGTGAGTGAGGAGTGTGTAGAGCTGTGAGTGAGGAGTGTGTAGAGCTGTGAGTGGAGAGTGTGTAGAGTTGTGAGTGGAAAGAGGTAGAGCTGTGAGTGAGGAGTGTGTAGAGCTGTGAGTGGAGAGTGAGTAGAGTTGTGAGTGAGGAGTGTGTAGAGCTGTGAGTGGAGTGTGTAGAGCTGTGAGTGAGGAGTGTGTAGAGCTGTGAGTGAGAAGTGTGTGGAGCTGTGAGTGAGGAGTGTGTAGAGCTGTGAGTGGAGAGTGTGTAGAGCTGTGAGTGGAGAGTGTGTAGAGCTGTGAGTGAGGAGTGTGTAGAGCTGTGAGTGGAGTGTGTAGAGCTGTGAGTGAGGAGTGTGTAGAGCTGTGAGTGAGGAGTGTGTAGAGCTGTGAGTGAGGAGTGTGTAGAGCTGTGAGTGAGGAGTGTGTAGAGCTGTGAGTGGAGAGTGTGTAGAGCTGTGAGTGAGGAGTGTGTAGAGCTGTGAGTGAGGAGTGTGTAGAGCTGTGAGTGAGGAGTGTGTAGAGCTGTGTGTGGAGAGTGTGTAGAGCTGTGAGTGAGGAGTGTGTAGAGCTGTGAGTGAGGAGTGTGTAGAGCTGTGAGTGAGGAGTGTGTAGAGCTGTATGTACGTATATGCTCATGTGTGTATTTGTGTGTACGTACGTAAAGTGCCTACGTATGTAGGCACTGTCTGTACATACAAATACACACATGAGCATATACGTACACACGTAATACGTACATGTACAGTACTAACCATCATTTCTTGGTCTTGTCAATAATGTGTGATGGTTCGCTCTCACTTGGTCCAATTTCTGTCCAATGACTGTAATACTTCTTCGTAGGTCATCAATCTGCAAGCACACACATGCAAATATGTACATGGGTACACACGTATGTATGTAATGTACATACGTACGTAGTTGAGTATGGAAGTTGTGTGAAAGTCAATACACAGTCACAGACAC
>CAUJGJ010000188.1:2361070-2363570 GCA_963170055.1 Halisarca cf. caerulea | reverse complement strand
ACTTCGATCGGTTTGTAAAGTTGCGGAACTCTATACCAACTATATAAACCTTTTCCAAGTATCAAGGAGACAATCACTATATTAAGTTATTGCACGTGACAGGACTTTATTGTGAACTTTAACCCTAATAATACATATATGGCATTGCACATTCCACTATATCCGTCCATGCCCACATTGCCATTGAATCCCCATCATGCAACTTAATATCCATAATTTTATCAACTATACATCTCTCAAATTAAATATAAGTCACCCTTAATTAAATTGCTTTCTGTGAATTAATGGATCTCCACGTACAGCATACACCCTTGATTGCATACAAAGTCATGCATGCATGCCATACCTTTTTTGACCTGTTATATGCTGTACTGGCTCCATCACATGCTGATGGTAGACCAGCGATCGATCGGCCATATACCACTCACATTACTCCCACTTGTGCCTCATCAATATAACATTATTACACACTTCCCTTTGGCTGTAAAGCATAATAATAATAATAATAATAATAATAAAATAGAGGGGTGCTTGCAATTCATGCAGGGGTTCAATCCACTGCATGTACTTGCTTTCAGACAGAGGGAAAGTGATCGAACTCCTGTGGTTTGAGCTCATGCATGCGCATATGCTGCAATACATGCATGTATATACAGTGTATATATATGGGGTGCATACTGTTTGTGTAAAAATTATAGAAATTTTGAACTGCATGAACAT
Organism: Halisarca cf. caerulea; assembly: GCA_963170055.1. NCBI lineage: Eukaryota > Metazoa > Porifera > Demospongiae > Chondrillida > Halisarcidae > Halisarca > Halisarca cf. caerulea. The sequence goes on along the minus strand of CAUJGJ010000188.1, from coordinate 2,362,850 downwards.
TAATTCAGTCCAAATAAAGTAATTTGCATATATATATATCCATGGATATTATAATATCCTTGCCCTCAATAACCCGACATCCTATGGGTACAAATGTAGTGAGGCATGCCAATATGTGCAGCTATATATTATATAGAAGTTAATTGTTGGACCACAGTATAAGCTGTCCTGTACAGTGAACCTCCACAATAAGGACACCGTTGGGTCGACCACAGTAAGCTGTCCTGTACAGTGAACCTCCACAATAAGGACACCGTTGGGACCACAATATAGCTGCTCTTACATGGAGGTGTCCTTATAAAATTTTGGAGGGTGTGAAGGTATACATGCGTGTCTATAGGGACTTCAAATGGGGTGTGCAGAGCAATATATAGTGGCATGTTGTAGGATGTGGCTGTCTTTCGGAAGTCTTTTAATATAGAGGTTCCACTGTAACACGTAGGGAATGTACATAGGGAATGTACCTCATCATAATTAAATAATAGCACCAAATCACATCACAATAGTTGGCATTACAATACAATATCACAAAAAGAATTCTTGAATACAAAAATAATAGTATATTCACAAAATTGATAATTATACAGAATAAAAATAATGGGATGAGAATAATTCAAAATACAAAATATGACCATTATTTATTATTATCAATTACATATAACTTTAAAAATACAAAGTGCTACAATTACAGCAATAATTACAACCAGTAAGAGCAGTGAGATCACAACGGAAACAATAATACAAATGAGGAATTTCATCTGTGCCAAAAGGAAGAGGAACAAGACAGAGTGGCGGTAAAACAATTCTACAGTACATATGATCGCATTATACCACATACTGTACTGTAAGTACCTACAGTAATACGGTAGCTGTCTTCATAGCTGTCTTCAAAATTTGAAAGGTTTGTTGAGGCATGACATACACACATGTGGACAGCAAAGCATTGTCTCGAACTACCTTTAAGTCAAGCATAACAGCAGACTTCTAAGCAATTGACCTTAGAATGACAGCCTACCGCAGGAGGTAAGACATCTAGCTTATTCCCCTTTAAATTTATTTTAGCAATAACAGAATCACGTTGGACTCCCGTACAAAATGACCAAATTGGCCAATTTTCCACAATTGATACATCTACAGGTACCATTTCTGTCCCCATGGTGGATGCATGGGGAAACACTAATTTGAATTGCATGTGGTTGGAGATACTGTAACATACCATCATCCTTAAGTTAATGCAGTATTACATCATGGTTATGTGAGCCTACAAAAACATAGTCCAGTCAACTGTGACCCATTAGCAAAAACAGGCATAGAAACGCAGTAACACAAACAGACAGACCATACACAAACATAAATGGCATGCATGCAAGCACATACACACACACACACACACACACACACACACACACACACACACACACACACACACACACACACACACACACAAACACACACACACACACACATACACACACACACACACACACACACAGTATACACAGCAGCACACATGCATAGACACACACACACACACACACACACACACACACACACACACACACACACACACACACACACACAGAGTATATACACACAGTACATGAACTTAAATACTAAAAGCATACCACTCGATCATTGCAGACATACTGCATCACATAGTATTCCTACCTCTGAATGCACATGCAAACAATTGTACATAGCGGACAGCTTTGACCACTTACTCTTCTATTTCGAGTTGCATACATATTAAAGGCCTGGGCGTGACGCATCCCGCTGGCAA
>CAUJGJ010000188.1:2343570-2356070 GCA_963170055.1 Halisarca cf. caerulea | reverse complement strand
ATTACATCACCACTCACAGTCTGTACACGGTTCGGTCAACATTGCCCTGTGGTTGACTTTGATCTGCTCCATGTGTTGCCTCATCTCCCCCAACAGTTCATGAATAGCCCTGACCTATTGCAAGGACAACCCAGAAACACAGGTTCAGAAATGATCCCCTCCTGACGAACAACACTGAGTTATTAACTGTTAAATGGATATCCCCACAAACACAGGTTTATGGTCCCCTCCTCATGAACAACCCTGATCTTCCTCTGATCTTGCTACTGTACACATGTGTTACTGTACGCATGTGCTACTGTTCGCATGTGCTACTGTATACATGTGCTACTGTACGCATGTGCTACTGTACGCATGTGCTACTGTACACATGTGCTACTGTACGCATGTGCTACTGTTCGCATGTGCTACTGTACACATGTGCTACCGTATGCATGTGCTACCGTACGCATGTGCTACCGTACGCATGTGCTACCGTACGCATGTGCTACTGTACACATGTGCTACTGTACACATGTGCTAGTGTACACATGTGCTACCGTGCGCATGTGCTACCGTACGCATGTGCTACCGTACGCATGTGCTACCGTGCGCATGTGCTACCGTACGCATGTGCTACTGTTCGCATGTGCTACTGTATACATGTGCTACTGTACGCATGTGCTACTGTTTGCATGTGCTACTGTATACATGTGCTAGTGTACACATGTGCTACTGTATACATGTGCTAGTGTACACATGTGCTACCGTACGCATGTGCTACCATACGCATGTGCTACCGTACGCATGTGCTACTGTACACATGTGCTACTGTACACATGTGCTACTGTACGCATATGCTACTGTACACATGTGCTACTGTACACATGTGCTACTGTACACATGTGCTACCGTACGCATATGCTACTGTACACATGCGCTACTGTACACATGTGCTACTGTATACACGTGTTACTGTACGCATGTGCTACTGTACGCATATGCTACTGTACACATGTGCTACTGTATACATGTGTTACTGTACGCATGTGCTACTGTACACATGCGCTACTGTACACATGTGCTACTGTATACATGTGCTACTGTACACATGTAGCGTAGATATGTATGCATAACAGACCCAGCAAACAGGTTAAGTATGTATTCTTTCACAGAGTGAGCAAACATCATGTAAATTCCAGGAATGGCCAATGTTCATTATCACAGTATTGCAAAATTGTGATATACCTTCCATTGCAAATCAATATCACCAACAATTTACCACAATGATTCATTTAAAATCCTTTGGAATAAGGACACCTCCATGTACAGGACAGCTTACTGTGGTCTCAATGGTGTCCTTAGTATAGAGGTTTCACTGTACAGGACAGTTTACTGTGGTCTCAGTGGTGTCCTTAGCATAGAGGTTTCACTGTACAGGACAGCTTGCTGTGGTCTCAATGGTGTCCTTAGTATAGAGGTTTCACTGTACAGGACAGCGTACTATGGTCTCAATGGTATCCTTACTATAGAGGTTTTACTGTACAGGATAGCTTACTGTGGTCTCAGTGGTGTCCTTAGCATAGAGGTTTCACTGTACAGGACAGCTTACTGTGGGCTCAATGGTGTCCTTAATATAGAGGTTACACTGTACAGGACATCTAGATGTGGACATGAGTCACAGTCATCACTCAGAGTCTTACCTTCTGCAGGAACCCCTCAACCACTGCCTCCTCGCTGCCTGACACTTCATTGGGTCCGAGATTCATGGACATGTCCACAGAGGGAGACAAGAGCAGTGGATCATGTCTGTCTGTCAGACGTGTCTGTGTGGATGAGTGGTATAGAAACATCCCGTGACAATACTGGACCACCATTGTCATCTAACACCTCAACAACCCGGCCAACATTCTCCCTAATCTGGCCGTATTCTCAGGGACAACCTCCATGTTAACGGATACTAGAAGTCATCCAGTAATTGAACAACATCTGTAAACTGACACATTCTCTGATACACAAATAATGCTGGATTGTAGAATTTCCACCATACTGGACCTCGCTTCATACAAATGGTTGACTTGTAATGTCATATTATAGCAAAATCAAAGTACGCCAACTCCACCCCTCAAGCATGCAAGTCTGATCAGGTAAGCAATGCTACATACTACACTCCAAAAAAAGCCTCTTCAAAAAGTCACTTAGTGCAACATCACTCTCTGTGCAACAACACACATGCTGGGAACTGTTTCACTGGTCTCTGTACAAAATGTACTGGTTACAACAACAACTTGGTTATAGCAGCACAAAACAGTGGAACCAGTGGTGTTGCAAACAGTGTTGACTGCACATGAAAGTTGGCCTGAAGTACTGCAATACGATAATAATAATACTAACTAGTCACTGTGTGAAGACAGTGTACAGACCTCATTGTAATTCCCAAACCTAATAGCGTTTGTGGGTCTGGGAACGAGACTATGTTGCAAATGGCCACCATTATGGCCAACATATTTGATAACCCAAACACTATAATCAGAAATCCTATCTCTTCTTTATCGAACTTAATTTTAGGATTTGCTTAGCAAAATTTCAAGATATGCATGCTTCACGTTGACCTTCTAATGTGATGTATTGACCTCCAAACAGAGCAATGAGACTGCAAAGTAGACAAAATTTGAAAATTCTTTATTGTTCTGTCGAACTCGCTGTATCCCGTCTGAAATGGTTTAGGGATGATACTGCACATAAAGATTCTGGGCCAAAAGGTGGAATTTTACCTCATGAAAAGCGTGTGTGACCTCGAATGAACTGCCATGGCAACAGAAACAATTAACCTCACTAAACCGCTCGGTAATAATAATATACATACTAATAGTATAAATTAATAGTAACACTGTTCTCCCCAGAAACAACTTCAGACATGTTGATTACGTACGTACATCATCGATATAGTACGTAATATACGCACAATGCATCACAAATTGCTTGCAGCTTCCATTTTGGGTACTAGTACGATTTGTAATAAACATAGATTTTCAGTAACCTATGAATGCATGCGTGTTTCTCTACAAATAGTATTAAATTTTAGAAAAGAAGGCATGATGGAGAACACCGAATAATAATATGATAATGGAAAATTAATTTTCTTGAATGCATGTACTACAAACAAGGCCAATTGAGTGCACATGGGCTGGGCTGCTGTAGATTGTATAGATAAGGAGCAGAAAAACACAGTGTTAGAAATAACGGTCAGCATCCAGACATTGTCTGACCATTTTAGCATTTTAATAGTTCAAACCCCAAAAAAGTTTGTGACAGACATTTGGTCGAGCACTAACCAAACAAACATTAACTGTTAACTTGCTTCACGTACAGACACTAGGTGGAGTTTGTGAGTTATAGAATTAAATGCAAGCAAAACATGTAAGTATAAAAATAACGCAACTCTGCACTATGCATGTGTATGTACTGTAGCGCACGTGTATCTTTCCACAATTTTCCCAGCAAAGATGATCATTTGTCTGATCAAAAAATGAAAGAGATAGGACGTTTGTCCAAACGCTATTTATTCCTATTTCTATAACTGCTACACTGCAAACAGTACAACATAAGGGGCAGTTCCCAAATGTGGTTTTCTCCCTGGACCCTGGAATAATTTTAGACACGTTGAAGCTCACATGATCATATTAACAACGAAATAAGTACACGGACCCATCCACCTCACAACTGTGGTTCAGTGGGACCTCACTTATCTGCATCTCAGATATCCAGTTCCCTCATGCACCTTCCACAGTAGTTTTTGTTGCAATAAATCTGCAATAATCCTACTGTACAATATTACTACTGCTCCCTCATTTATCCAGTTCTCTCACTTTATCCACAATTCCATATCCACTGGCAGCTGTGTGTGCGGATTAGTGAGGTCTGCAAATATGTAGCTATGAATGTACACGCATACAGCATAACCTCTTTGATCTGATACTTCAATACATAGTTGCCAACCCCCGTCAATGATTTTGTGGGACAGAATAGAACAGTTTGCAGGACACTAAGTCTTGTCATTCTGTGCATAAAGGTAAGTAGTTTGCCTTGTGCTAATAGAGCATTTTGTTGATGATAGGAAAAATTGCAAATATTTTCAACTGAATTGACACTAAATATTCCATAAAAAGTGACTTTTGACAGTTTGCAAAATGAATTTAGCAAGAAAATATCCCTTCTTTGTCTCAAGTGATTTTGCAGGACACTAAGTGGTTTTCAGGGACAGCAGAGGACACAGAAGCATTTTCAGGGACTGTTCTACAAAATTAGGGACAGTTGGCAAATATGTCAATATTCCACCATACCTTGCAATCCGACCACCTCGTGAGATAGATGTACCCATATTGCAAAGTATGCTTAAGGTCACACCATACCGAAAATATTGGCAATCATTAAATTTGGCAATTTGCGCAAGATCAGGCTGTATTTTAATATTAGTGAAAATTAAATTTGGCAGTTGCACAGCAAGGACAAAGCATAGAGTAAGTAGGTTTATGTAAATTTGGTGATAGAAATTTGGCGATTTCGATCCTGAACGCCAAACTGCCAAATTAAAATGTCGCCAATATTTCCGGATATACGGTACATACGTACAACATTTGTCATGTTATGTATTTTTTCTGTCCACAGAGTGTCAGATTATAAAGCTTCCACTGTACAAAAACTACACAGTGAGCCTCCTAATTCAACAACACTATAATCTGGTATTCTCTCTAATCCAACCATTGGATGAGGTACAGTCATTATATTACAGCATTCGAAGAGACACTCAGTCTGTAATCCCCAAAAAACCTGAGTCCCTTAATCCAACATATTACGAAGTCCCATCAAGAGTTGTAAAAGAGGTATGATGAAACTATATTGCTCAAGCAACTAAGCTGACGAAACTTAAATGATCACTGGTTCGGAAAGATACTAGCAAAATTCGGTCGGCATTTCCTCACATGTGAAATGTGAATCCAGTCTTCCATTTTCAGTGCAATTATGTGAGTTTCAGCATGTGGTCAGCACTACAGTATTCACAGCAAAGTTGTTTCAAGTGTATTACAGAACATACAAATTTGTGTTCCACATCAGGTACAATTAGTACCCAGATTAGCATGATATCAATATTCCTAATTTATCCATTCATTTGCACTAGAGATAACACAGCTGCAAACACAGGATTACACCATAGATACAGTGGGCCCTCTTCATCCGACCTGTCCCTCGTAAAATTTGTCAGATAAACCAGGTGTTGGTCCATGATAAATCAGGATGGTTTCCACACAACGTAGTGATGGGGATTCACAACTGAGGGTTGGATAAATCAGGTTTTCAGATAATTTAAAACCAGTGTCGGATAAACGAGGTGTGACTGTACTAACGCCCATGATAACACCTTGCGCTGGGTTACAGAGTCACTCTGTACTATGAGAACTTAGCACAGGTATCTGCCACATGAAATCTGATCTGTGGACAGTTATTTTGGTCTGGGTGGACATTTATCAATGCTATAAACCCTCACTCACCCCTATTCTTAACACTTTGATACTTGGAGTATGGAGTATGTGTGCTCATACCGGACCAATATCACCAGGACAAGTAGGGTAAAGCGGGGAAATTTGGCAAACTGGGGTAATTCAAGACAGGGCCTTTACTTCTGCTATGGTTAAGCTGTCTAGCCATACTTGCTACTGCTGAACTCTCAGTTCATGGAGACAACACTGACAAGAAGCGATGTGTGTAGTTCAGGGTTAACACTGCTTTTAACCCATCATCCTGAATTACCCCGTGCTCCAAATTACCCCGCTTTACCCTACTGTGGCATATCTATGATCTACCACTTAGAAGGGCTTATTCCCACTGTGCAAAGGGATAATTGAATCGATGACGAATCCGAGAATGGAACCACAGGGGTCAGCAGGTATACACGTGATTAATGGGAATTTGATTGATTCCCTGAAATTTTTCCTACACATTACTGAAGATCCTGCAAGCCAGGTAAAGCAACTTCACACACGCCGCGGCGTATTGAAGCGAGTACGCAGGCATCGATCGTGCGATAGGCAGCCATACGACTACCATCCTCGACGCGACACTGGCGGGTCAACATGCCTGTAGGCCTCATAAATGACCATCATCACATTCACTGCCCGACCAACGATGAAAAAGCAAGGAGGTAGCAGAAATACTACGATAAAACGAATGGAGAGTATGTGGACGAAATAAAACTAATGAAGACACAATTGGTATTTGATAGATGTCATGTAGTAGGCAATGAATCTATAATTAATCATTCATATTCTGTACTCATTGTTCTACTTTACTCGAGTTACACTGCATTAAACTCACAAATCGATACTTCTTCAAAGATTTCAATCGGTCCCTCATTTTAGGGGATGCAGTCTCGTTTATCCATAGATGGTCGAAGGGACTTCTGGTCACGTGATGCTAAAGCATACCGGAAACGAGTGCACATCCCGGAAACAAAAATGCATACCGGAAACGAGTGCACATTCCGGAACTGACGGAACACATTTTTCTTCTCCACCCTCGAGATAAGAACACTCTTGTTCCCAACGATCTCCGCTACTGTCATTCCTCTTCGAGTTCATCAGCGTAGACTAGACTCCTAGCAAAGATGACTGACATTAAAGTGACGGTTCCTTCAAACAAGCCTCGTGTTGTGGTAAGGCAAATTTATTTGGATCATAGTAAACTGCTTTGCCTAAACCGTTTGCCTTCCGAGCTGTTTTGTGGTTGTTATCACGATGTTGTCCATGTCTCATGTACTTAACACAACTTTCTTAGGTTAATTTGAGCTAGCTGTAGTGTGCTGCACCTTGGCTGCTAGAACTCTTAACCCTTTTCCCTTGGTTTGGTGTCCATAGTCGTCCTTTTCTCGAGCGTTTGGTTAACTTTTAGCATTTGTTGCTCCTTTACCTGCAGCCCGCCACTCCGTCGGGACCGAGGATACCTCCTCAGGACTTTGAGAGCCTCAGGCGCCAGTGCCTCGCAAATGGTAGCTTGTTCGAGGATCCCTACTTTCCTGCCGTGGACGCTTCCCTCTTCTATTCACAGAAACCGCCAAGAAAGTTTGAGTGGAAGAGACCCAAGGTAAGGGCCGGCATCAACTAGTGGAGAGGGAACCTTGATGATCCGACTCCCATGTACAATAACTTTACATAGATTCCCCATAATATGCAAGTTGTGTACTATTGGGAGATTGTTGGATTATCGAGTTAGTATAGTGTGCAGTATTATGTTTGTTTCTCGGGGGGGGGGGGGGGGGTAGACCATGCGCATTGTCAGATTATTGAGATTTCCATAACATGTTCTTTCCAGCAAATGGCATCTCCTCGTATGTAGTACACCTCCGCAGTACAGTCAACAAGAATATACTTGGCTTAGTGTTGTGTGGAGTTAGGACCCAATGAAAAGCCAGAGAGCTTGTTGAAAGGGTATATAAGTATTTTCCTTCTGAAAATAAAAGCTATTTATGTAGGTCTTTGTACCTGCTCAGAAGGCTGGTTGGCATTGTGCTGTGTTGTGTTACAACTATGTATTTTAGAAGCAGAGAATCCACCAGTTGTGTTTTAGCCAACTTTCTCTTAGGTCATCAAGCAACCACACAAAAACATACGACTAAATAATCACCTGGTTGACTGCTGTGTCCAACATTCTATGCAAACAGTCTGAAATGACTAAATAATGTCTGTCTTTGACCACACTTTCACAACAAGAGGACATTTTCATGGCCTGAACAACTTTTCGGATGATAGCACTGTCCAACTGTATAGCATGCCAGTGTAAACAGGAAATCAGGAAAAGCAACAAATTTCACGAGTAGGTACGTAATGGCCCAATGTTTCTTGGCATTACCGGGATCCATGGGCTGGTGAGCAGCCTGGTACGTTTACTGTAGTAAGTGTATGCATACTCCTGGGTAGTAGGTACGCCTGCTGTTTCACTGTGTATGTACATACCTCATGTACTGTACTGAAAAACACTTATAGTGAGTACATGTGTACATATTTACTTACGTAGCTTACTTTTTGATGGTACTTGCATACATTCTGGCCAAGTTTGGCTGTAGTACACTTGGACCTGCTACAGGGAAATGTATTGTTTAGTTTCAGCCAAACATGCATACATATGTACGTATGTTACTAGAGGTGGAAGAATGTGTGCGTAGTAGAACGGTTGTCATGTATGGCAGACATGGACAGCATGCCTTGCACATGGGGTGGTAGCTGTGCTGTGAAAGGTGTGGCATTTTAGACATGTGAACAATGATATCTGTTGGATGTACAGATGTGTGTACGTATTTATGTAGTAATGTATTTAATATTGTGACAATTGGATGATAGTACGTATGCATGCGTGTGTGTTGGTGTTTTGTGATGCAGGGGTTGAGACAATTAAGTATATGCACTTACGTACCTCAGAGGGTGGTGGTATTTGTGAGGTGTATTCACACACACACACACACACACACACACACACACACACACACACACACACACACACACACACACACACACGCACACACACACACACACACACACACACGCGCGCACACACACACACACACACACACACACACACACACACACAATAATTTCATGCAATTACCCCTTCATTTGTAATCAATTCATCTTACGTACATACTTTCCAACTTTGCAATCCGAGTGTATTGGGGTGCATTGAAACATAACAGGCAAATGTAAAACTGTCTGTACTTGTTTCACTAATGGTAGCAAAGATATTAGCAACTCATAATAACATGAATGTAAAGTCTGTGCTGTTGAAACCTCCTATTGGAACTCTTCCCTCTTTTGGTGGAATATGGATGTGTGTGCTTGTGTTGCTATGCAGATAGGAACCTTGAGTTGTCTATGTCCTGGTTGCTAGGATACTCAGTTTCAGGCATGGGATGAAAGTAATGTCTTTTCTCCACATTCCATTGCCTGTCTGAGTTGCTGGGTGGTTGGTACATGTGCACGTACATCATGAGTGAAACTGAACCCTGGTGTGTGTGTGTACACCTCCACATGAACAGAACAAGAAACAGATTGTAGGAGATGTGTTGTTTTTGATGGTACACTTTGTTGAACCATAAGGATTTAGTTGTGCTGTGGTAGTATTTAATTTAGCATGATATGCCCCTCCCCCCAATCCTGCTTGTGTATTGTTTGTGCGGGTAGTTTGTAGTATTGTGTCTTGTGTTGTGTGTCCACGTGCGTACTTCTATGTAGGAGAATCTGCCTGTAGACCCCACTTTATAAGGCAGCCACTGTGTAGATCAGTCACCTGTCTGTAGTTCCCAGTGTGTTAGGCAGCCACCTGTCTTTAGCAACCACTGTGTAAAGCAGTCACCTGTCTGTAGTTCCCAGTGTGTTAGGCAGCTGCCTGTCTATAGCAACCACTGTGTAAAGCAGTCACCTGTCTGTAGTTCCCAGTGTGTTAGGCAGCCACCTGTCTATAGCAACCACTGTGTAAAGCAGTCACCTGTCTGTAGTTCCCAGTGTGTTAGGCAGCCGCCTGTCTATAGCAACCACTGTGTAAAGCAGTCACCTGTCTGTAGTTCCCAGTGTGTTAGGCAGCCGCCTGTCTTTAGCAACCACTGTGTGAAGCAGTCACCTGTCTGTAGATCCCAGTGTGTTAGGCAGCCACCTGTCTATAGCAACCACTGTGTAAAGCAGTCACCTGTCTGTAGTTCCCAGTGTGTTAGGCAGCTGCCTGTCTATAGCAACCACTGTGTAAAGCAGTCACCTGTCTGTAGTTCCCAGTGTGTTAGGCAGCCGCCTGTCTATAGCAACCACTGTGTAAAGCAGTCACCTGTCAGTAGTTCCCAGTGTGTTAGGCAGCCACCTGTCTTTAGCAACCACTGTGTAAAGCAGTCACCTGTCTGTAGATCCCAGTGTGTTAGGCAGCCGCCTGTCTTTAGCAACCACTGTGTAAAGCAGTCACCTGTCTGTAGTTCCCAGTGACTCTGTAAGACAGCCGCCTGTCTATAGCAACTAAATTATCTTGGCAGCACAACGTATGTGCATTGTAGCACACCTCCACAGAGTAACCACCAAGGATGGTCTTCACACAGGGTTCCACTGTGGACAGTGCACATTACAGATAACGACCACTTTATACATTGCCCACTATAGACAGTTTTTGGTGTAGATAGTATATGTGTAATACAGCGTCCACTATAGACAGTGTCCATTTTTGATAGTGTCCACTGTAGACAGTGTCCATTTTTGACAGTGTCCACTGTAGAAGGTGGCCACTATAGACAGTTTCTGCTGTACTGTGTGTAGTAGTATCCACTACATTCTCACTGTAGACAGGGTCCACTGTGGACAGTGGCCACTATAGACAGTTTCTGCTGTACTGTGTGTGTAGTATCCACTACATTCTCACTGTAGACAGGGTTCCTTATATTGCGTATATGTGTCGATGTATTGCAGCCATATTCACACATACTTTGCTTATAATATACATATTTGGCCCACCTGCATATCTACGTATGAACTGTTATCCTGAAAGTGAATGAATTGCCTTCATGCCAGCTCAGAGCTGATAATCTTAGCTGGTATTCTGATATCGCGGGTGAAATCTCTTGCAATGTTTGAGAGGTTCACCATTGGGAATGCAAACCATACGAACATACATACGTATGACTATGGATGTATACATGTATACATACAGTCCATACATGTATAGTTATGCACTTGCTTGGTTGATTGAGCTACGTATATACATATGTACGTGTACCAGTAGTACGTGTACCAGTAGTAGGAATTCAAGCTGTTCACGATGGCACAGATCATTCCTAGAAGTATTGTGTATCGGTGATTCCTCGCATCCTAGAGCACTTTTGAGCTTCTGTGTTGGAGGATGTTCCTGTAAATCTTCCTGATCCAATATTGCTGCATTGTGTGGTTTTGTTATTGAATTATTAAGATTTCATTTGTGCTGTGTGTGTGTGTGTGTGTGTGTGTGTGTGTGTGTGTGTGTGTGTGTTTGTCTGTCTGTCTGTCTGTCTATCTGTGTGCATGCATATGTACATACATATGTATGTATGCATAAACATACGTAAGTGTTGTATACTGTGTAAAGTATTGTGTGCCTTATGACTAGCTTACTGAAGCAGTTCCTTCATCGATGTCTTGTACCTGACCATTCATATGTGCATAGTTTTCCCACACATAATGTGTACTTGTATAAGTTTTCATATTTGAGACTCTGTACTCTTTGTAAGGGTCAGTGGGTGTAGGGCAACTGTGTCCCTGACGGTACAACACTGCACTGGTACTGCTGTTAGCAGTTACATGATGTGTATGTGCATGTGGGCTGTTTGCAGTTACATGATGTGTATGTGCATGTGGGCTGTTTGCTGGGAATAGTGCATTGAAAACTGTTCTACATGCTAGCACACATACGTATACGTACGTATGTACATACACGTATATGCGTGTGTGTGTGTGTACATACATATGTGTACCTTAGATGCCAGTAACACTGGACTTACATTTCAAACCAACTGTCTCCACTGGGTGTATTCTTGTACGTACATACGTATACAGTACATGCGTACTCTTGTGTTCTGTGTGTATTATATGTACTTACATACTTTGTTTCTCTTCTAAAGGACATTTGCAATAACCCTGAGTTGTTTGTTGGAGGAGGTAGCAGATTCGATGTGAAACAAGGTATACTTGGAGATTGCTGGCTTCTGGCAGCCATTGCCACTTTGGCAGAAGACAACATTCTTCTTCGTAAAGTCATTCCAATGGACCAGGAATTTTCATCTCGGTGTGTGTGTGTGTGTGTGTGTGTGTGTGTGTGTATGTGTGTGTGTTTGTGCGTGTGTGTGTGTGTGTGCGTGTGTATTGTCTAGATTAGGTTATTCAAGTGCGTAAAGTTGACTTGCCTTCTTTCTGCAGATATGCTGGTATTTTCCACTTCCGATTCTGGCATTTTGGGAAATGGGTGGACATCTGCGTTGACGATCGTCTACCTACCTTCAATGGCAAGCTTGTGTTCCTGCAGTCGGCGGACCAGAATGAGTTCTGGAGTGCTCTTCTTGAGAAGGCTTACGCAAAGTACGTATGGATGAATAGCTGTAATCCTGTAGTCTGGCCTGCCAGACTGACCCTACAAGCACCAGTCTAGCAAGCCAGACCAGAATAGCTGTGGCATGCCTTTGTGTGTATGTGTGTGTGTGTGTGTGTGTGTGTGTGTGTGTGTGTGTGTGTGTGTGTGTGTGTGTGTGTGTGTGTGTGTGTGTGTGTGTGTGTGTGTGTGTGTGTGTGTGTGTGTGAGGACAAGTGATATCTTTTTTATTATATGCATGTGTGTCCATGTGTGCATGCACAATACTATTCCATGTATGCACATATACGTATATGTATGTGCATAATGCAGAAGTATTATCAGCTGTATATTGTGCACTCCAGTATAAACAGCATGGAATGTGCACACATACACACACGCACACA
>CAUJGJ010000188.1:2326070-2338570 GCA_963170055.1 Halisarca cf. caerulea | reverse complement strand
CCTCATGACTTTCTCCCTCAAGAAAGGTGTGTTTGTTGACCTATATATGTGTGTGTACATATGTACATGTATGTATGAGTGTGTTATGTGTCATTTACGCACTTATGTACGTACGTGTGTGTGTGTTCACATTAAATTCCACTAAACTAAAATGCCTCTGTAAATTTATCCTAAAGTGTGTGTGTGTGTGTGTGTGTGTGTGTGTGTGTGTGTGTGTGTGTGTGTGTGTGTGTGTGTGTGTGTGTGTTTAATACATACTAATGCTCTGTGGCTTACCCTGTACCACATTCAAGTTGGTGTATTTTGCTCTGTTGTGATGTGTGCATCACCTAAAGTTTGTACATACAATAGATATGGACTTCCCAGCGTTCAGTATGGAGGCCTGTCGTACCATGATCTGTATGCTGGACACAGATGACTCTGGGACACTCAACTTTGAGGAGTTCAAAACTTTGTTGAATTACATCTCCAAATGGAAGGTCTGTAGGGTTGTGTGTGTGTGTGTGTTTGTACGTGTGTGCATGTGTATGTGTTTTTTTTTGTGTGTGTGTGTGTGCATGTGTATGTGTGTGTGTGTGTGTGTGTGTGTGTGTGTGTGTGTGTGTGTGTGTGTGTGTGTGTGTGTGATATAGACCATTTTGTCGGTCAATTCCTCTTTTCCGCATGCTCTCCTTCTCCTCTTGGTATCTATCCTGTCATGTACGTATACTGATCCTCATCTTCCTTTGCCTGTAGTCATTCTGTAGTACAATCCAATTTGCATACTATATGTATGTGAATGTGTCTTAAGTTGTATGCTGAATATGCGTAATAATAATATGATTGTGATTGTGATTGCTTTTATCTGCTGGCCTCTCCCATTCCAGGTTGTGTTCCGTCAAGTCGACAGGAATCGCTCAGGCACAGTGGAGAGGGGTGAGATCTTTGAAGCACTGACTGCGCTCGGTTTCGACATCCCCAAGGAGGCCCAGGATGCACTTTTCTACCGATTTGCCAAACAGAGGTTGTACATGGATTTTGACGACTTTGTTGCATGCTGTTGCAGAGCCGAGATCATGCACAGTAAGTATTGGCCGAATGAGTTGTTATGGGTGTGTTTTGCGAGGTATACTACCTTATGTATGTCTTCCCTGCAACTGTAGATGTCTTCAAAAAGTTTGGTAGCGGAAGTGATGTTACACTCTCCAAAGAAACTGTGAGTGCTGTATAGTATGGTGTGTTGTGTGTACAGTATGTGTGTGTGTGTGTGTGTGTGTGTGTGTGTGTGTGTGTGTGTGTGTGTGTGTGTGTGTGTGTGTTTGCTTTGTGTGTGTGTGTGTGTGTGTGTGTGTGTGTGTGTGTGTGTGTGTGTGTGTGTGTGTTGTTTGTCTCTGTGTATGTGTGTGTATGTGTGTGTGCTCAAGATTATGTCTACAAGCTGGGGTGTGGATGAGTTTCAGTTAGGTATATGCTGTATATGTAACAGAGGATGGAGGATTGACTGTGTGAATTAGTAGGCCACCATTTCTTTCTTTCTTCTTTCTACTCTCGCAGTTCTTCAAAGTGTGCTTCAATGCATAGCCTACCGACCAGCCCACTGTTAGAGATACTAGGAATTTATAATAGTATTCATTACTACTTTGAACACACAGAAACACAGTGCATCAATTGTTGTATCCACACTGTAGCTCTCCTAATTTGGAAATTCCATTCTTTTTTACGTATTATGAAATTAGTTCTTGTAATTGCTTAAAAACCATATCCTGCATATTATGTACAGTACATAAACAGTGTACATCACCATTGTAGTAGCTTATTTCATTTATTGTATTTGAATTAGTAATTTCCAACCATTTGTATATGATGCAACTATTAAATTGAAAAGTAATGTTAGTTATGATAATACCAGCTGAACACTTGCAGTCGGATGACATTGAGTGCATGGATGGGTTCATGTGTACATATACAGCATGCACACATGATTTATCTGACACTGCATGGTTTACGTATATTATATTATCAGCACTGTGCACATGCACTGTGAAATATCATTACTACATACAACTTCACGCGTATGAAATACAGTATAGTGCCTCCTTTGAGAGACCACCCTTAGAGACAGACGAAAGGTGGTATCTCAAAGAGCTAGGGGTAGTCTCTGCATGGCTGGTGAGGGAGAATTTAGTATGGGACATATGTGTGCATTTGTTCCCAGTAAGGCTGGTCTTACAAAAGAGGTGGTCTTTACAAGGGTGGCCTCTCAAAAGCAGTACTACTGTGTCCATGATGTGTACGATCTATCTACCCGGCCTGATATATCCAACACGTATATACAGTACCTGCAATTCATTGACGCACTTTAGGAGGAAAGTACAGATATGTGGTCGGGCATATGAGGGCCTTCTGCATGTAACTACATGTACATGCAGAGCATGCAGGACTGATCAATTGTAACCCATAATATTATGACGTACTAGTACTGCACATGCGCACCTATAGTATATTATTGTATGTACATGTATGTATGATGTTCTATATCATTATTGTATGTATTATGTAATGTTTATTTCAATTTATTTTCAGTTACAAATATTATTTCTGAATCAGTACATCGTGCCAGAAAGGCACTAGGGTACTTGCTGGTATGGTCCTATGCAGCACTGCACAATATACACACACAGAATTATAAGAGAATATAAAGCAAACTAAACACTATATCAGTTACTGGTGAGCAAATATGCAGGACAGTCCAATCGCTATATATCTGATAATTTAAAACCTAGCATGCCACATCCTAAAGATTTGTGTGAGAATCTGATGGTTTGTGCATGCATCTGGCAGGATGGTGCCTGCCTTTCCATGTATCACAATATATCGTCCAATCCTTGAATGTCCTCTTGGAGCGCCTGCATCGACCCTATTCTGCGATCATTTGTGCCCCATTGATCATGGCAGAGGGACGTGTTCCCTCAGACATTTAACTATATTATAGCAATATGAGCTACTGCATGTTGTAATGATCACAATTTTTATTGTTTATTGGAAAAAGTCATGTCATGCATGCCTCAATATTTCGAGCATGATGACGTCAGTCACGAGACATCTTAAACTATTATGGAGTCAGCAATATTTCACGCTGAGCTTCGTCTCTACTTCGGCGTATAGCTGCTCTTGGTACATCTATCGGCACGCAAAAGGCATTCCTGGTGCCTGATTGCATTTTTGTTATCGAAGACAGCACAGTCACAGTTTGTTGCGTACTTTTAGGTGTCGAAAGGGCAATGAGATTTAGCGCGAAAACGTTGGTCGGTGTTGTTGGATTCGCGGTAATCACGTTTACCCTTGTGAGACTGGATTCGACAACAACAGACCGGACATTCGACCAGCGGGTCAACAAGCGTTCCGAACAGGCCTTACGCGAGGGGAGGAGGGAGATTGAATACTGCCCATATTATCCCAACAACATACAAGATATTGTAACAAGGATATTTGAATGGGAGACGCTCGTTGAGATTCGCACGCAAGTGGGCAGGTTTAAACGCGGCAGCCCGATTCACTTGCTCGTAGCAAACGAGAATGTTTTAGCCATGTTGTCTAACTGGCTGTGTGCATCTCGGCGCCACCTCGGCGATTTGGACAGCGTGTTGGTAGTGGCCCCTCCTGGTGATTCAATGGCATCTCTTCTTCGAAGTAAAGGAATGAGAGCTGTACAGATGAACTACAGGTATGGGCTATAGGTCATGAATGGGGGGGGGGGGGGGGGTGGGGGGGGAATTGTGTACTACACAATTCCCCCCCCCCCCCCCACCCCCCCCCCCCCCCCTATTCATGACCTATGTGACATTCCATATATAATTATTTATTATATTGCTTTGGTATGCATGTATTCTGTGATAGTCACTGTGGTTCTAGAACCTCGTTAGTAAGAACACTGTTAATGAGTAATACCTGGTTAGGAAGTACAAGGATATGATACCCCAGCTTATAACCCATAATACTATATGGTTAGCAAGTACCACTGATAGTGAGTAGCAATTTGGAGGTCCCCAGGTGTACTCACTAACGGGGTTGGACTGTATGTAGCTGTAGCCTGTTTTCGTCATTGACTATTGTTAATGGACAATGTATGACATTGTGTATTCCCGGTGTAGTCACACCCAATCCATGCATCACTGAATTAGCTGTACATGCCAAATTTCAACGTTTTATGCATACATATACAGTACTATGTCTTAACCCACAGACCAATAAACTAGTCTCACATAGCCCAGATCATACTTTCTGCTCCCTTTTATAATATTATGATGATGTCATCATAATAAAAAGGGAGCGGGAAGGGCTATGCAAGGTCTGTGCTACACAACACTACCAAATTGAATAAACTGCATGGAATAATGAGCTGATCAAGTTGATTGTTGAGTCATGCATCATTTGGACACTTTGTGATTCAGAATTTACTCAGTGTATGTGTTCTCATTGTGTTTTGACAAATGATGATACAATTTTGCTGACATGTGTTCTTGTTTCAAGACTAGTAATTTTGCAAAGGTCTATTAGACTACCTGTCGAATAGCAATCCACAATAACTGTAATGAGTCAGCCATCATTTAGCAATTATATGTTTACGACTCGATGATTAGTATTTTAGGTTACTTTAATTGAGTAATCTGTTGGGTATGCCTCTCAACTATTGTTATATATAATTGTGTTTACACGTACATCCTGCACAGTCCCAGGTGAGACGCTATTTGCGATGTATTAAAATGTACTGTTATTATGAATATTGTACGTAGCAGCAGTACTAGTATATTAGCAACTGGCCACAGTCTGCATGAGAGCTAAAACCAGGTGTAATTTCAAACTGAATAATACAGGAATTATATCCCGTGAATTAAGACCACCCTTGGGTCTAGGGTTTTAGGGTGAATTGCCGGAGACCTCCCTAAATCTCAGGTGGTCTCAATCGCCAAGTTGCAACTTGCTTTGTATGGCTAAGGTTGATCACAGACCAGCCTACAGTGGTCGCTATCGACAGGTGATCTTTAGGACAGGTTTTACTGTCACATTGTGTGTATTTATTGCATGTAGAGGTTTGACATTTAAGGCTAGTACACTATGCATGCTTGTGCATGTCTTCTCGTTTATATATTTGTGTGACTGCATGTGTGCTCTGAGGTCATGTAACATATAATATACAGAATATTGTAAGATGTATGATATAGGTGGAAAAGTTTTGAATTGTTTCTCTATATATACAGTGGAACCTGTCTACTGTGGTCACCATTGAAGCAAAATTTTCTGGCTGTTTTAGACAGGTGGCTGCTTTAATGAGGTAGACTACCATACATTATAACTGATTCGGACAAGAATTAGTGGCTGGTATAGACAGGTGGCTGCATTACACAGTGACCACTATAGACAGGTTCCACTGTATATATATGACAAATTTGCGGTAATGATTGCAACTACAACACCAAATTACATTATGGCAATATTATCACGTTACTAATAGTCTAAGAAAAGGGCTAAGAACTAGTTGTAGGGAATGCCTATTGTATGATTCACCAAATTTGAACAATTTCCAGCTTTTCCGGAGATCAAGCAAATTGAAGTTGCAATGCTCATGCTTACTCCCTGCTGTGCAGTGTTCGGTGTATAGTACAGGGAATCCCCTCTAATCCAGACCCATGAATTGCAGACAGCCCTCTAATCCAGACCCCTGAATTGCAGACTCCCCTCTATTATTGACATATATGCCACTGGAACCAAACGATTCTCTGTACTTTGCAACAGTACGACTTCAGCCCTTAAAATATGAACAATCAGGGCAGTTCTTTCTGGTCCCAAAGTGTTTTCAAGAGCAAGGTGTTAGAGGGGTTTCACTGTATAGAATTTTATACACATATATGGTACTATTATAATAATATTATTTGCTTATGACAATTAGCACATTGATTTTCATTACAACTGACTTCCCATAGCCCATGGTGTGTACAGAAGATGTCAAGAAAAATGAGGGAATTCATGCTGCCCATTGCGGCCCGTGTGCTAACGATTATGCTGCTGACTCACTGGGGCTACGACGTTGCTGTCTACGATCCGGACGCATTCCTCACCAGCAACCCAACTGAGGCATACATGCACATTGTGAAGGAATTAAAAGCAGATGCTATCTTTCAAAAGGGGAGATTCCCTCCTCCACTTGGAAAGATGTGGGGATTTACCGTTTGCTGCGGAGCTGCCTATTATCGTGGATCAGCTAAACTAGGTATGCTATGATATTCTTCCCATGCATGCAATTCTTTCCTATTTTTTGGTCTTTAGACCAAAACTGTAACTTTTGCATTAGCATTTCATTTGATATCAGTGTACAATGTCATTTAATTACTAGATATCTTGTGGAAAATGATGGCTGAAATACAACAAAGCTGGGAGGGTGACAAAATTCAACTTAATGACCAACTACTAACCAATTATGCTCTAAAGGAACTTGAAGTAAACTGGTCGAAGACATCCTTGTTTGACTCACATGTCGGCACCACCAAGGATCACGGGCCAATAGTTGTTGCACTGGGGAAGGAGTATTCCCGGAGAACGTGGCCCAGCAATGATGACCTCAACAACGAGCTTATTTCACATCCTCAAATCGGGCACACCCTGGAGACCAAGGTAAAGCAGCTTCGTAAACACAAAATGTGGTATCTTTCTAAGGAACCAAGTGAACTGAATGATGAGAAAATCTACAAAAATCCAGGAGATTGGCTACAGAACATTTGTGTGCCCATCTCTGACTAAATTTGATTCTATATAATTGACATTATCAAATTAATCTGTCTCGATTTCAAGTTTTTATATAATTTCAAATCAGTTGAATGATTCATGAATTCAAGAATCTTTGCTCAATATTTTATTCTATAATTGTAAATCTGCTCAATTGTCATATGAGAGCAGCTTGTGGGTATGTATGCAGGCCTGTAGCCAGAGGGGGGGGGGTGCGTTGGGTGCGTTCATTGTTATATGAGAGCAGCTTGTGGGTATGTATGCAGGCCTGTAGCCAGAGGGGGGGGGGGGGTGCGTTGGGTGCGTTCATTGTTATATGAGAGCAGCTTGTGGGTATGTATGCAGGCCTGTAGCCAGAGGGGGGGTGCGTTGGGTGCGTTTGTTGTTATATGAGAGCAGCTTGTGGGTATGTATGCAGGCCCGTAGCCAGAGGGGGGGTGCGTTGGGTGCGTTCGTTGTTATATGAGAGCAGCTTGTGGGTATGTATGCAGGCCCGTAGCCAGAGGGGGGGTGCGTTGGGTGCGTTCGTTGTTATATGAGAGCAGCTTGTGGGTATGTATGCAGGCCCGTAGCCAGGGGGGGGGGGGGGTGCGTTGGGTGCGTTCGTTGTTATATGAGAGCGGTTTGTGGGTACATATGTATAATCTATAGGTAGTACAGTCTACTGCAGCTCCCATTGATGTGTGCAAAACGTGTTACTTGACAACGACGCGGTACATTAATTTGGGAACTTACCGATCGAATGTTAAATCAGGTTTGAACTCACACATGCACTTGTGTACTGTAGACCGGCGACTGTTCGTCCGGAAGAAAACAATGCCTTTGACGTCATTAGGGGAATCCCCATAAAGGGGGTGGCCTTCAGTACACTCGCCTCACTTGCGAACTCTGTTGAAAAGATGACTGACCCTAATTCTATGGCTGGCGGAAACTGGGCCGATGTGGCGAGTAGACAGAGGATAGCCGCTAAACTGTAAGTTAATGGATGTATATTTTCTCGTATTTGTGGTTTGTGTGAGGGTAAGCGCCATTTTCAACGTTTTGTTCCGTGATATCGCTCGTCTAGAAATAATCTACATATCCGTTTTGATTTTGTACCTAGTTAGAATGGTTGGCCGTAGAGTCCAATGTCTGTTTGTTTTTGCCAGCAATTTATTTCGTACTTTTGACCATAGTTATTGGATTATCTATGATAGTATAAAAATAGACCCTACAACAACTATGATGTAAAGCTCGTTTTATAACGTACTGTAGTTTGAATTATACAAGGAAGTCTTTACATAGCAGTTACACTCAAGATGCCTAGAGTGTCATCTAACGCCAGAGGTACTCGAATTCTTCTATATGGCAAAGTCTGCGCATTTTGACACTATGTGTACGTGTTCACCACACTCGTGTGTGCTGACTCACTTCCTCGTGGGGAAGCGGAGCGATTTGGAGCGGTCCTTTTAACTTTGTTGTAGTTAAGCCATAGACGTAGTAGAGAGTGTCTGTGGTTAAGCACCCCAGCCATAACCTACTGTAAGATACTGGCATAACTCCCAAATTATGTAGACAGTACTGACCATAAACAATGGTGTGTGTGTGTGTGTGTGTGTGTGTGTGTGTGTGTGTGTGTGTGTGTGTGTGTGTGTAGCTTGTGGTTGTGTTCCAACTTACCCTGCTTTACCCTATGAACATATGTACATATGTATGTACATATGTAGATTCGATACAGTGAATTACACAGTGTAGTGTGTATGTTTTTACACGAATGTTACCTACAAAGTTATTAGGAAGACACAATGATGTATACATTGTTCACTCTTTCATGAATTTTACAACTCTTACTGTTTTTATTCACTTTGTATGAGTTACTCTCTACCTCATGCGTACATGTGTGTGTGTGTGTGTGTGTGTGTGTGTGTGTGTGTGTGTGTGTATGTGTTTGTGTGTGTTTGTGTGTGTGTGTGTATGTGTGTGTGTGTGTGTGTGTGTGTGTGTGTGTGTGTGTGTGTGTGTGTGTGTGTGTGTGTGTGTGTGTGTGTGTGTGTGTGTGTGTGTGTGTGTGTGTGTGTGTGTGTGTGTGTGTGTGTGTGTGTGTGTGTACCTGGCATGCATATGTCTAACAGTGTGTTTGGTTTTCTAATTTGTTAGTGATGAGATCATACGGGATTATCCAGGACCTCCTCCTATCAGCATGCATGATGGGGGGCAGTTGGAGAATGCTATTTATGCCAAAGCAAAGAGCAAGGTGTGTGTGTGTGTGTGTGTGTGTGTGTGTGTGTAGTGTGTGTAGTGTGTGTTTTTATATAGTGTGTGTGTGTGTGTGTGTGTGTGTTTGTATGTAGTGTGTGTGTGTGTGTGTGTGTGTGTGTGTGTGTGTGTGTGTGTGTGTAGTGTGTGTTTATATATATATATAGTGTGTGTGTGTGTGTGTGTGTGTGTGTGTGTGTGTGTGTGTGTGTGTGTGTGTGTGTGTGTGCACGTGTGAGCACATTCATGTGAATGTGTGTATGGTGCACGTACATAAATACGTATGTACATTGTTTGTGTACATGAGTTGTAGAAGTATTATTTCGATACTCTTTCTGCTGCAAATACTCAAAGCTAACATTGGTACAGTGAAACCTCTCTAATCTGACACCAAATATTAGCACATACATACATGCACCATTTCAATACAAAATCACCTCTCTAATCCGACAACCTCCTAATCTGACTTTATTTTCAAGTCCCAATGGGCGTCGAATTAGAGAAGTTTCATTGTACGTAGTGCACGAGCGTACATACGTACATGCGTACGCTCATCATTCTGTACTGTTACACCGGTGTCTCGGGAGCCAATGTTCCCTACGTATGTACATTCTAGTTGAATCTTGTGTACCTAAAATATATCCATCATCCCATTACGTACGTATATACGTGCTTATTGTCATTTGTACATATGTACGTACGTATGTGCATACCTACGTACATACATATGTATGCACAGTACCTGCCTTTTATGATTTACACACACATGTACTGTCTTATCCGCTGTATCCTGGAATAGTCTTTTAGTGTATTGTTGTTGTACGTACCCGAACCTGTATTTTTGGCAAAGTTTTTGTGGAACCATTAGCTGAAGCAGTACAACACTAGCCACTCCAATCCACCCAACCTATGCATCCACCAACTTCTCTACTCTGTGTATACAGCACCGAATTATCCACTTGATTTCCCATCCTAGCTGTGTGACAGATCTTTGAGGTTGCATCGTAATTGATTCCAGTGGGCCAATGTGTACACACTGTGTGTACATAGGCACTTGAGGTCAAAGTAAAGGCCATTGCACTGCGTACTGTTCTGCACACCTTTGAAACACTCCCAAAAGTCAAGCTTTGGGTGTAGACCTTTTAGTTTTCAAGTGCCTTTGAATCTGTGGTCAGACCCACTGAGTCAGCAAGCCAGGGGTTTATACAGCAAATTTAGGCCAGTTTGGAAACACATGTAACCAAATTAGGACTTGTAGTTTGTGTGTAAACAGTCTTAATCTGTATACATGCGTAGCTCAGAAACTGGCTAGCTAGCATAATCCTTTTTAAAAGACAAGGTTTGTTGCAATTCAGTTCTGCCGTACCAGTGTAGTTCTTGCATTTTTTTTATAAAAAATGACATACGTACCAATATGCGTAAATTATGTAAATGTAAATTATTAAAATGACATACCAATATGCGTAAATTTGCTGACTTTTTGGAGATTTACATACTTTCATTTGTTTATTGCAGGAGGAGTATCACCAACTAGCACAGAAGCTTATCCACTCTTTGCGGCAGCGAAGTGAGTGACATGTTCTGTTCTGTACTGTTGTTGCAAATGTACACACACACACACACACACACACACACACACACACACACACACACACACACACACACACACACACACACACACACATACACACATACACACATACACACATACACACACCCCACTCACACTACACACACACACACACACACACACACACACACACACACACACACACACACACACACACACACACACACACACTACATACACACTCAACTAATGTAACAGTCTGATAGCCTATTACCCCGTGCACGGATGATCAACTTCACCCAGACAACTGAACAACTATATCCTGTAACATGTATACTCTGAACCAAACCGCATTTGTTTATCCCTTTGTGTATGTGTGTACATATGAAGTGTTACGTATCTCACAACTAGTGTGCAGGGTTAGTGCTACATACGTATGTATGTACATATGTACTAATCACACACATACATACATGCATGCACATTTGTTGTGTGCAACTTTACAAGCGGAAGTCGTACGATAGATGCTAATCATGGTAATTCTTACCCAAAGGTTTCAGCCTTTTACAGTGCCTTCATCGGTGGTGTATGCGTGTGCAGATTGGCTCAAAGCACACCTATGTACATGCATAGTACATGTACAAACCTTGAGGTGCAATTATGACAGGAACTAATTGTAGTTTATTTTGGCAAGCATTTCGACAATGACAACAAGTAATTCGAGTTAAAAACTCGTGGTGGCTGCCGCCCCACGCACTCGAATCACTTACAAAGCATTGGAGGTTTAAGTGCACAGCTGAACATTCATTGAACATACTGTTTATTGTAACTGGACTATTGTTTTTTTCAAAACAATTTCTATAACTCATTCCTGTATAAATTCATACTTCTCTATTGCTATTATATAAATTGTCTATTATAAGACTTTGCTTCAAATCCATATTATATATATATATATACAACAAGCATTACACATTTGTACTTACGTGTACTTTTGGTTGTATAGTACTACCCATTTTGAAAGACCGCCCTTAGGGACTTGTGCAAGGTAGTCTCTGATGAGGGGGGGGTTAATATGGGGCATAACACATTTGTTACCAGCAACACTGGTCTTACAAAATACGTGGGTGGTCTCTCAAAATGGGTACGGTTGTAGATGCGTGTACACTTACGTACAGGACAGCAGACGAACTGATTGAAATAGAGCCAATCCAGCGTACATAGTTAAGGTATTCATGAAGATGACCAGTTTTATGTTAACGTAGATATGGATCTATGCACATACAAACACATTTCCCTAGCTTATTGCGTATGTATGCACATACGTATATACCTTATCAGATATTTATCCTGAGTTTGTGTGTAGTGCGTGTACGCAAGTTGCTGTCAACATTGCTGGTACCGACTCAAGCATGTGTATGTACGTACATACACATATGTACATCTGCTTGGGTTGTGGTCTTCCAGGTCCATGTTAGGAATGTTGGTGCTGGAACAAGCTGGTGGGGATTCCTGTGCATGTGTGCATATGTATGTACAGCTCTTATGTACCTCTTAAAATATCTGTAAAAGTTGTCTTCTAGACAACTGCTAGTATGCAAAGAAGGACCACCCCTCTGTAGAGACCACTCTGGCCACTGTACTTATTAGAGTACGTACCTCAAAAATGCTTGTGCACACCTCTGTACAAGGACCACTTGTCTATAGCATCCACTGTGGGCTGCACATGGGCTACCTAGCGTATACCAATCACCTCTGTACCAGGACTACATGACAGTACCACTGACAGCTTAAGCTTTGCTTCTGCTTGATCCATTTGACCATATGTACTTACGTAAGTGTACAGTCCCATTTGACCATTGTACAGTCCCATTTTACCATTGTACAGTCCCATTTGATCATTGTACTGTCCCATTTGACCATTCTACTGTCCCAT
>CAUJGJ010000188.1:2301070-2316070 GCA_963170055.1 Halisarca cf. caerulea | reverse complement strand
CATGTACATAATAGCTAGCAATAAGAGCCCTGGACTTAGAGACCTATTCACAGGTCGATAAGAGATTTATCGACCTGACCACATCAAAAGCAGCACCCACACACAGTTGTGTGAGACAGATTTTACTGTACTAACTAACCGAGTTTGACCACATGCCTACAACTGTTTACTGATGTACAGCACATACACTCTATGTATGCAGTACTACAGTAGGTCGTTCCTCCTCTTCTGTGTGAACAATCGAACATTTTCTGTCAACATTTGAAGCATTTGATTATTGAACTGAATAAATACAACTTCAAAACTACAGCATGTGTTAACACAACAGTGAGAAATTATGAGTGAATATGTAAATGGTGAGTAAATGCGAAAATGTTTGCTAAGACATTAACCAGGTTGATAACCAGGTTAACAAGTGATGTGATGATGCTGGTAATGTGCATGTAAACAAAAGCAAGCTACAAACTATTGTCTGTTGTCATCAGTGGGTTTGGATGGTGTGTGATGTTAGTACCATCACATCACCCAAATCTCAAGCTGGTCAGTGAGGATGTCCTCACCCGGAAGAGAGCTAAATTCTTTAGTCCATCTCACTTCGATGTCATCAGTGGTTGAAGGCACTTGACGATGGAACCAGCCGTAGCGATCACAACAAGTGTTACCAGACGTGAAACAACCCTTGCCGTCCCACAAGGGATCATCCCACCAGATTTTTCCTCTTACATTCACATTTCTATCTGTAACTAACCCAGCCTCGCAGTAGTAGTTACTGCCGACGAAGCTTGGGATCCAGGAAGGGCTGTAGCCGGACCTTGCACAAGGGCAAAGATAGTTGACAAATGAAAATGTTTCTGAGAGACCAGCAACATAAGTCCACAGATGCTGCTGAGGACTACCTCTGTGATGAGGACTCCATCAGCATAGTTGGTGTCTATTGTACGTCTCCCACGATGACTGTATGGATAGAAAGCAAATGCATTGAAGCCACTGTATCCCCTCACTCTACCGCACACATTGGTGTAGCTGCCTCCAGTTGGGAACTTCAGTGATAACTGACTTCTCTTCCCGTTGGTTGTTCCACAAGCTGTCTGGCCGGTTGCATTGTTGTTGGTGGTATAAAGACCTGGTGGACAGGGATCCCCTCTTGTGGTGTCAAAGTAGGCAATCCTCCTCCAGCTCATACTGGTGATATTGCAAAGTGTCTTAGTCTGCTGCAGCACTAGAAGTCTCACTTGTTCTTTCAATTGCCTGTTGTCCTCCACCAACTCAGCTATGATGGATTCATTGAGCTTCTTGGCAGTGGCTTCATACACATGATCTAATTCTTCCCTACTCAGTACAGTGTCCCCTGGTTCACCTTGGATGCCTTGGGGACCAGGAAGACCTGGTCTACCAGTGGAACCAATGGGGCCTTGAATACCACGAGATCCTTTCTGACCTTTGCCTCCTGTTTCCCCTTTCCTGCCTGTTGTCCCAATGGGTCCAGTGTCTCCAGGAAGACCTCTATCTCCTTTCATTCCGGGATCTCCTTTCACCCCTGTCTCTCCAGTGCTACCTTTAGGACCTCTCTTCCCCCTGGGACCTTCAGGACCAGGTATACCACGCACGTCAACATTGAGACTAACAGATCCTGTTGGATTGTCTACACACTGTCTGTCATTGGGGGAGACATCTTGGGGGACAGTCTTACCAAGAAAGAAGATGATTGTTACGAAAAGAAGGGTCTTGACAAACATAGTTCTTAACTGTTCAGCAGAACTTCACACAACACTTAATCTTTGTGCTCTGTGTCCAATTATTATACTGTTAGTACTTACTGAAGCCAAAGTAGGGTTATAAGTATAATTGAATTTTGGAGCCTGTTATCAACACTGGGCAGGTGTGTCTATCAACCATAGTCTCTCCTGCTTTTCCTTATCTCCTCCACAACTCCACCAATAACCAACCCTCTCACCTACACACACACACACACACACACACACACACACAGCCCTCACACGACCACCCAATGTACAACACGCCCATGGTGTTCGTGGATTTGTGTACATGTATTGTACACACTGTGCATGTCAACTTCTCTGTACCTGTAAACTGGTGGATATGGTGAAACCTCTCTAATCTGAGCCTCTGTAAATCGGCCACACTGTCTACACCAACCATCCTGTCTATAGTCCCAAAGGTCACCCATATGTTTGAATGGACCTGTCTATTCCGGCCACCTCTCTAGTCAGGCCAAATTTCCTGGTCCCAAGGTGACCGGATTAGAAGGGTTCACTGTATGCTGGCAGGTAGGCTCTAATGTAGCAGTTGCAGGATTGTTACCTAGCAGAAAACAAGTGGGCAGCGTTGAGCATCAATGTACAGGTACTCTGTGTACATCAATGTACACAGAGTACCAAATCATTATTGTTGATGAAATAGATTATGTAATGCCTTGTTTAGAATCTGGGGTGACCATCACTACATTGTGTAGAGTATGTTTTGGCCTACTTTGTACATTGCATATATGCACATACTTTGTACAATTTCACAGCAGTCAAAAATTAGGTACAGGTTTGTATACGGTGCAAGGAATACAGTCAAACTTGGTTAATAAGTACCTTAAATTGCTGACTAATTGAAGAGTATTTACCATCAGAAGTACTTACTGTTAGTGTTCACTGCAGTACAGTACATGAGATGGAGAGAGAGTAAGATGTACAGTAAAACCTGTCTATAGTGGTCATCCAAGGAACTAAGTACGTAATTGTGGTCTCTATAGACAGGTGGTCCTTGGACATAGGTGCTTTAGTAAGTACAGCTGAAGTGGACAATGAACCAGCCTACCGTGGTCTCTGTAGACAGGTGGTCTTTAGTAAGTACAGCTGAAGTGGACAATGAACCAGCCTACCATGGTCTCTGTAGACAGGTGGTCTTTAGTAAGTACAGCTGAAGTGGACAATGAACCAGCCTACCGTGGTCTCTGTAGACAGGTGGTCTTTATATGCAAGTGGTTTCTATATAGGACAGTTTTAACTGTATACTTCCTGTTCATGAGTATGTACCATCCCGGATACTTACTCACCAAGTTTGACTGTGCACCTGTGTACAACAGCATACTGATATACGTACTCCATGTGTACAGTAGGTCATTCCTCCTCTTTCACGTGAACATTCGAACATTCTCTGTCAACTTTTGAAGCATTTGATTATTAAACTGAATGCAGATTCAAAACTACAGCATGTGTTTACACAACAATGTGAGAAAATAGTGAGTGAATAAATGAGTTTTTGATAATACATAAACCACACAACAAGTGATGCGATGATGCTGGTAATGTGTATGCAAAGAACTACAAACTACTGTCTGTTCTGTGTACTACTCAGTGGGTTGGGATAGTGTGTGATGTTAGTACCATCACATCACCCAAATCTCAAGCTGGTCAGTAAGAAGGATAGCACGGAACTCTTTGCTCCATCTCACTTCTATGTCATCAGTGGTTGGTGGCACTTGACGATGGAACCAGCCGTAGCGATCACAGCAAGTGTTACCAGAAGTGAAACATCCCTTGCCGTCCCACAAGGGATCATCCCACCAGATTTTTCCAATCACATTCACATTTCTATTTGTAACTAATCCCGATTCACAGTAGTAGTTGCTGCCAACAAAGCTTGGGATCCAGGATGTGTTGTAGCCAGACCTTGCACAAGGGCAAACAAATCTGGTATTATATGGATATTCTGAGAGACCAGCAACATTTGTCCACAGATGCTGTCGAGGACTACCTCTAGTGATGAGGACTCCATCAGCATAGCTGGTGTCTATTGTACTTCGTCCATGTTGAATGTATGGATGAAAAGCTAAAACTTTCCCACCACTGTATCCCCTCACTCTACCGCACACATTGGTGTAGTTGCCTCCAGTTGAGAACTTCAGTGATAACTGACTTCTCTGCCCCTTGGTTGTTCCACAAGCTCTCTGACCAGACGTGGTGTTGGTGGAAGTATGAAGACCTGATGGACAGGGATCCCCTCTTGTGGTGTCAAAGTAGGCAATCCTCCTCCAATTAAAACTGGTGATGTTACAGAGTGTTTTGATGCCATGCTGCTGCTCTAGGTACCAAACACGCTCATTGAGTTTCTTATTGTCCTCAACCAGTGTCCTTGTCTGCTGCAGCACTAGGAAGTTGACTTGCTCTTTAAATTGCTTGTTGTCCTTCACCAACTCAGCTATGATGGATTCATTGAGTTTCTTGGCAGTTGCTTCACACACACGATCAAATTCTTCCCTATTTAGTACAGTGTCCCCTGGTTCACCTTGGATGCCTTGGGGGCCAGGAAGACCTGGTCTACCAGTGGGACCAATGTGGCCTTGAATACCACAAGATCCTTTCTGACCTTTGCGTCCTGTTTCTCCTTTGTTGCCTGTTGTCCCAATGGGTCCAGTGTCTCCAGGAAGACCTCTATCCCCTTTCATTCCGGGATCTCCTTTCACCCCTGTCTCTCCAGTGCTACCTTTAGGACCTCGCTCTCCCCTGGGACCTTCAGGACCAGGTACACCACGCACATCAACATTGAGAGCTCCTGTTGGATTGTCAATACACTGTCTGTTACTCTGGGAGACATCTTGGGATACAGTCTTGCCAAGAAAGAAGATGAAAACAAGGGCTTTGTCAAACATAGTTCTTAACTGTTCTGCAGAACTCCACACAGCACTTAATCTTTGTGCTCTGTGTCCAATTCCTATACTGCTAGTGTAGTACTTACTGAATCAAATAAAGACTATAATTTAATCTGAAGCCATCTATCAACAATGGGCGGGTGTATTTCTCACCACAGTCTCTCCTGGTTTGCCTTACAGTATCTCCTCCACAACTCCACCCTTAACCAACCCTCTCACCTACACTCACAGCCCTCACACGACCACCCAATGTACAACATGCCCATGGTGTTCATGGATTTGTGTACATGTATTGTGCACACTGTGCATGTCAACTCCTCTGGACAGGTAAACTAGTGGATATGGTGAAACCTCTGTAAGCTGGCCAAATTCCTTGGTCCCAAGCCGGTCATATTAGAGAGGTTTCACTGTATGCTAGCAGGCAGGCTCTAATGTAGCACTTGTAGAGTTGTAACCGTGTGGAAAACAAGGGGATGGGTGAGTGCATCAATGTACACAGGGTACGAAATAATTATTGTTAATGGAATATATTATGTAATGTCTTGTTTAGAATCACATGAAGTGGGTACAGAATAATGTGTGCTTGAGTAATCATCTCTGTATGCATGTGCAGTGCTTAGGGCCCAGTGTTGTTAGTGTCCATGGTGAGATGTGGCTATATCGTGCACACTGCGCATGTCAGTTCCTTCTCTGGATCGTACGGTGGACAGGGTAGACCATTACAGTTGGCGTTCATGTGGTAAAAAGTGGCAGGATCTGTACTAGCTGCACTTCCTCGTACAGATTCAAGATCTTTGTCAAGACAGACGACTGAATTCCTGTTGTGATTCTGTCTCTCTGTCATCATGTATCCGGTGTACTCTGTGGTCCATCCTCGTGGGCAGTCTGTGCTGGCTGGTTGGGTGAAGGCTGCTGAGCGACCCACAGCAAAACACAGGGCACATGGAACATTATGTTCGTGCTTGCCAGAATACGGGGAGCCATTTTGCAACTGAAGTTCAACACCATACAGTGGTGAATCTGGCTGTACTCCAGGATGGTATGAGGAGTATTTGGGTGTCTTTGGTAAGCAGAGGTATTCCGAGGCTCCTCCTTTTACATCCCATCTGCTCCCAGCTGCTATCCCTTCATACAGTCTCTGCGTTCCTGGCTCACTAGAGCAGTCTGTCCTTCCCCACACTGATGTACACTGCTCCCCCACCCCTGGGGCCTGGGGGACCCGGTGGACCATGGGGTCCAACTTCTCCCCTGTTTCCATCGTGGCCATCTTTCCCCGGAGCCCCAGGTGTGCCTGGCATTCCATCACGTCCGTCTCTTCCCCTGAGCACTTCAAGTTGTGGACAGTTGTTGTTGTTGTTGTTGTTATTGTCTGGCTGATCTCTCCTCTCTCTTTTAAGTACATTCAAGGTGCCTGTAAAGGTTAGGAAGTACTGTATGTGCAAGTCTCAATGTATGTCAGTGTATACAACATATGTAGTATGTATATATGTTGTATGTACATATATACAGACATGCTGCTCCCACTTGTTCACGCCCACCTGCACGCACCTACTTGTTCACTTCCAACCCTGTACACACCCACCTGCACACGTATGTACACATATCCCCCAGTACACACCCACCTATTGTGTACACCTCCACATGTACACATCCACTTCTACTTGCACGCATATGCGCACACGCGCACACACATACACACACACACACACACACACACACACACACACACACACACACACACACACACACACACACACACACACACACACACACACACACACACACACACACACACACACACACACACACACACACACACACACCTAAGTATGTGCTCCCACTTGAACACTATACCTGTGCTCACCTGTGGCCTCCAATGTTCTGCTCTCCTGTACCACCATGGCTACACACATCACAACTGTGAACTTGGCCCACATAATGCTTCAAAGTGCTGTCTCCTCTCTATCCTTTGTTGTTGTGATTTTTTGTTGAAGAATTTCTTTCAAATCTTTCTTGTAAATTTCTCTTCCTTCTGTTTTCCAATGTGCTCTGCTGAGTCTTATGCTGTCATCTGCTGTATTTATACAAGTTTCTTCAGATGATGTCATTTTACTGGAAAGAACTGGTAAAGTCTGTGATGCAGATGTAAATTTTATTTTTCTC
Source organism: Halisarca cf. caerulea (assembly GCA_963170055.1). NCBI lineage: Eukaryota > Metazoa > Porifera > Demospongiae > Chondrillida > Halisarcidae > Halisarca > Halisarca cf. caerulea. Next base: position 2,309,247 of record CAUJGJ010000188.1, on the reverse strand, counting down.
CCCTATTTCTTGTAAACTGTTTATGGTCATCATCATTGTTTCCTGCACTCTGACTCGGTACACAGGGGCAGAGTGCAGACACTACAATGTTATCAGGCAAGTGCCAAAGCCCCCCCCAGACAAATAAGTTCCAGTTCCATATGTAAGCCCCATCTAGGCTATATACCCTCCCAGTCTGTTGTGTCTCTACTGTACAACATGTTGGTGTGGTGTGTTGAGTTATTGCCTTGTGGAGATTGCTTGACTACCAGCACCTACATACGTATGTACGTACAGTAAAACCTGTCTATAAAAACCACTTAAGGGACCAAGTCTTGTTGTCTCTGTAGACAGGCGGTCCTTATATACAGGCACATCAGTATCACTGAGGTAGCATATGGACCAGCCTTACAGTGGTCTCTATAGACAAGTGATCTTTCTATGCAAGTGATCTCTAAGACAGGTTTCACTGTACGTGCATAGCAGTTTAGAAGGTCTTCATTGGTGTGTGCAGTTATATGTACGTGTGTGTATGTATGTAGTTTCCTTCTGTGATAGCTTCATTAGTTTGTATGGTGTATTTCCTGTATGTATGTTCCTAGGATCGTAGTACAGTCGAACCTCGGTAACATGAACTGCTTAACATGAAATATCCTTCAACATGAAATGCTAGCCAAGTCCAAGTGCAGGTCCAAACATAACATGTAGTACTGTTTACATGAAATACTGTTAAGATGAAATTTCAGCACAGTCCCCTGATCACGAGTACTGTATTGAGTGCATTGTTTATCTCTTTCCTGTTGTGCAATCATACCCCTTATATTGTGCAATTATACCCCTTGTATTGTGGAATTATACCCCTTATATTGTGCGATCATACCCCTTATATTGTGCAATCATACCCCTTGTATTGTACAATCATACTCCGTGTATTGTGCAATCATATTCCTTGTATCTTCATAGATACAGGTTCAATGTTTCTGCTGGTGCTATTTGCCGTTTTATTGCTGGTTACATATAATATTATATTTTCTCTATTCAGAACAAAAGTTGTATTTGAAGACAGAATTCCAGCAAAATATAGGAAAATTGGTGAGTCCAGTTGAGTGGACTAGTGGCTTGAGTGGTATCATGTGTACCGTGATCCTAGTCTCGTGAACCAGACCCCAGGGGTACCTTGATGTGTACCGTGATCCTAGTCTCGTGAACCAGACCCCAGGGGTACCTTGATGTGTACTGTGATCCTAGTCTCGTGAACCAGACCCCAAAGGTACCTTGATGTGTACCGTGATCCTAGTCTCGTGAACCAGACCCCAAGGGTACCTTGATGTGTACCGTGATCCTAGTCTCGTGAACCAGACCCCAAGGGTACCTTGATGTGTACCGTGATCCTAGTCCCGTGAACCAGACCCCAAGGGTACCTTGATGTGTACCGTGATCCTAGTCTCGTGAACCAGACCCCAAGGGTACCTTGATGTGTACCGTGATCCTAGCCTCGTGAACCAGACCCCAAGGGTACCTTTATGTTCATGTTCTACTGCATGTGATCAGATCTGCTCTCTCTGTTGGTTTCCTGCAGCTGGTGATGTGACTTGTATGGACTTCCTATCACGAGAGCTGGAGTGTATGGAGGAGCATTTTGTTGTTCAGACAGTGAAGAAGCCCACGGACAGTGACAAGAAGGTAGAGCTGCAATGCTTCATTGGTGAGTACTTTGTAACCAGTAGAGCACGATGTAACCAGTAGAGTACAATGTAGCCAGTTGAGTACAATGTAACCAGTAGAGTACGTTGTAGCCAGTAGAGTACGATGTAGCCAGTAGAGAGAAGATCTGTACCCAAGTGTGGGATACGATTGGTTACCTGTGGAGGTAGGGGGTGGGGTTTGGTATCAAGGCTTCATTTAGAGAGGCATCCCCTGTGACCCCCTCCCCCCCCCCCCCCCACACACACACACAAGAAAACCCACAATTTTTCAAAGAGTACACTGTTTTGCCAAATTGGGCTTCTTCGGGTACAGTATGCTTGTTAGATTGTGACAGATGTGTTTAAAGATAAACATCTAATAAGATTAGGGGTTGTGATTGGTGTGTCATTGCTCCTTCTTTGCTGGTTTGCAGAGGATGATGGACTGCCCAAAGTTCCTCCTCTGAAGATCACTCTGACCCCCAGTTATCCGGACAGTTGTCCTGAAGTGGATATGAAAGAATATGCTAGTAAGTGACCCATGTGTGTGTGTGTGTGTGTGTGTGTGTGTGTGTGTGTGTGTGTGTGTGTGTGTGTGTGTGTGTGTGTGTGTGTGTGTGTGTGTGTGTGTGTGTGTGTGTGCATGTACACATGCACCTGTGTGTTTTTGCATGGGTGTGTGTATATGTACATGGATGTATGTGTGTGTGTGTGTGTGTGTGTGTGTGTGTGTGTGTGTGTGTGTGTGTGTGTGTGTGCATGTGTGTGTGTGTGTGTGTGTGTGCGTGTGCGTGTGCGTGTGTGTGTGTGTGTGTGTGTGTGTGTGTGTGATTTTCACTTCATGAACTGAGTACAGTTTTGTGAAGTTTCATTTCTTGACTGTTAATCTAGACTCTTTCAAATTCTTGGATATCATTCAACAACATTTGAATAAATGGATGCAAAGTCAAGCGAATTCCTTCCTTCTCAGCAACATCCTTCAAGCCTGGGTGAGTGAGATTCTAGTGAAGCATTCATTGCCTTAAAACATACGTATCTGTAGGGGGTGTTGTGCAACCACCCAATACTTGGTTCAAGACAGCCCTTTGCTAGTACGTAAGTACATACTGGGCTATGTTTAGTTGGGATTTGTAGGGTACGTAAGCTGCATTTGCCACTGGCCCTCACTCACCCACCCTCACTCACCCACCCACCCTCACTCACTCACACTCACTGATCCTCACTCACTCACCCACTCTAACTCACTCACCCTCACTCACCCACCCTCACTCACCTTCATACACCCACCCTCACTCACCCGCTCTAACTCACTCATGCACCCTCACTCACCCACTCTAACTCACCCACTCTAACTCACTCACCCTCACTCACTCACCCTCATTCACCCACCCTCACTCACCTGCTCTCACTCATTCACCCTCACTCACTCACCCCTCAAAATTTAGGGACATATGCTCACAATTTAAGCTTGACACATCTTTCAGCACCCACTCTTTACAGGCGATGAGTTGGGCAATTCCTCCTGTATGTATGTGATATCCAGTGGAACCTCTCTATTCTAGTCTCAGTACACTATACTCTATTTAAAGCCCCTCACATTGGCATGTACACATAAGCTCCCTATAAAATCCTGAGACCTCTACACACAGGACTATTGACTATGGTCCAGAGGTCCATGACTTTCAGTGTGGTCTGTAGTGATATATATTATTTTATTATTTTTTTCTTCTGTCGACCAGGAATCAAGTGTAAAATTGGCTCTCAGAGATGTGCTGTCACAGAAGGAATAGATCAGTGCATGATACTTCAAGTCTGTTCAACTTTTCAAGTGTTCAATGTATGGCTCTTTTGGTGTATAAATTGGTATTTTGAATCAAAAACGATCGAGTTAATTACGACACTATATATTATGCATATGCAAGCAAGCCACATAGTACATTTTGACATTATATACATGCACGTAAAGGTGGTATAATTAAAGTGGGGTAATTTGGGACGCCCACATGCTGTAGTACATGGGTCAAATTTATATAGTATATATGCAGTGTCAACTGCGCATGAACACAAGCGGCATCACATGTATTTTTCGCGTACACGTCATGCATGCACAGTTGTCTGTGATAATTATTCGGAATTATCAGTATATATATGTAGCGAGTGTACATATATATGGCTATATATAGCCATGCAGCTCATATATAGCAGATCGAGGATAATTAAGTTGCAATTGGTATAAGACCTGGTAGAAAAGGGTATATATGTATCAATTGGCACAAGTTCAGATAACTGTAGGCCAAGGTACAAACACATCATGCACATGCACATGGATAAAAAATATGAATTGTCAAGTATATATACACCCCAACACTCACAAAAAAAAAAAAAAAAAAAAAAAAAAAACCACGAGGCCCCCAGGTCATTAGGGCTATCTAGGGAGTTTCCACTCACTCTCAGGATATTGAGAAGACTAGTAGTGTGGGAGACCAGCTGCGAGACCCAAAGCTCCCCCCATACAGTTCTTTGTACAGGAGTATTGCAACTGACCACTGAGGGACAGGATTTTTTTTTCAGATAAAACTCCGAAAAACCCGTCTGACGAGGGAATCGAACCCATAACCTCAGCACTACATGTCACCATCGCTAGCCGCTAAGCCATCGGGGACCTGCTGAATAATTACTATTAAAAGCGCTATTAATAGTTAAGCAAGTGAGGTAGTGTACGAAAAAAAAAGATAAAAAGTGTTGGTGCAGAGGTTCGAACCCGCGCTCCGACGCATTGCAACCAAGTCCCTTCGCCGCTAGGCCAATTGTGACTCACTGAACGTACACCTCTAAAAGCGCTATTTATCATACTGTTCAGTCGGCGATTCCCAAAATGGCGGCAGCGCGAGGTATGCAATTGCTTGGAACAAGTGAAATGAACTGTTCGGTGGGATCATATGCCCACCTAAGAATAATACTGCTTCGTCTATAGCTAAAAGAACGAGTTGAATAGTTGATTGCAGTTGTGAGGGATGAGAAAAGTTAAAAGTGGTAGCCACTTTGGAAAGACGGGTATCGGCAGAAGCAAAGTAATGAAGGCTCTTTTAGGAGGGAATATTCTTCCAAGTGCTTATGGTCAGGTAGCCAACAGCGTCTGGTACTTTAAAGGTGCAGCCGTGGAAAGAAATAGTCACTCTTACGGACTCCAGCGGATATGATCGAAGCTAGAGGATTCCAAATTGGTAGGTAGTATAAACTTGAGGCTGCTTGTTATAGAGGTGAACACAGTACATGCTGTAAATCTAATCATGCTCCGTGTACGTGTTTGTGTGTGTGTGTGTTTGTGTGCGTGCGTGCGTGCGTGCGTGCATGTGTACTTGTGTGCACGTGTTTCTTTGCATTAATTTGTCCTTTGCTGTCCCTATCACACCCAGCACAGATGGTATTGGAATGAACCCATCACAAACAGCAGGTACATTCCAAGTGTCCTTCTGTGTATATACGTGTGTGTATGTGTGTGTGTGTGTGTGTTTGTACATTTATGCATACATATAATATATGTTGTATCATGAGTACATAGTTTTTGTCAATATAATCTTTATGAATGTCAATATTTGTGTGTGTGTTTATGTGTGTGTGAGGGAGTGTGTGTGTGTGTGTGTGTGTGTGTGTGTGTGTGTGTGTGTGTGTGTGTGTGTGTGTACACATGTACCATCTTTGATTGGTACACAGGTGATGTGTTTCTGAAACATGGTTCAGAGTTGAGGATCATCCCAAGGGACAGAGTAGGGGGAATCTCTCAACAAACATCAAATTGATCCGTTCACATGCAATTAGGTTGTATGTGTACCCATCATAATTCTGCCCATATGATATCTACACTGTTGTGCATGTTCATATAGGATTTAAATGCAAATTCTTATTATATATTTATTATCAGAAACCTTTTTGTTCACACACACAGTGCACAGAACTTCCAGTAATTGTGTGTACATTAATTTTGTAAATATAGACAATTAAACTTAATACCAATGAAGACCACACAATTAAAAAAATAATCCAAAAACAGCTATTCTGCCAAATGTTACATTTTTATAATAATAATAATGGATAAAATGCAGTAAATTAAATGAAAAGCTTGCTCAAAATATTATCAATTTTGATACAAAAGGAACCTGAATTGTGATTTCCCATTTTTGATTGCTTATCCAATGTCATTGTAAGAACAATTTTAGATAAAAATCACACAAATTCCTTCATTACAGCCCTCATTCAATCTTCCTGACGCAGCCTGCAATACTCGAATCAGTTGCATCGAAATCAATTGTCTGATTCAATACAGTTTCCATGGTTACTGCACTCAACGGGTTGATATGGCAACCAATATGATTGGTACAGTCCATCACTCAACCATGGCTTCACCGAAAGTGGAGAAAAATAAACTAAATCAGATACAAGTACATACAAATATATATATACAAATAAAACTAATAGATATACGCAATATATTATTACTATTGCCAATAAATACCAAAACAAATTAATACCAATACAGCAATATGTATACCAATACATATTGTTAATCTTAATTCTGATGTAATGTTTTGGAAAATTTTTACACAGATAAATGAACTTATATGCATGTTAGAATATCCAAATCAATTTACAGTCACTTGAGCCACTTCACACACAATAATATTGATGGGCCTAGGACAAAAAGGGTTTCGTAGATTGACAGATTAAGCAGTGATAGATTAACAAGAATTCACTGACAGTGCATGTACTTCCATCGATAGAGAACACTGACATATTTTCCACTCCAGTGGAGTATAAGGTATTAACACTTCATTCGCATGGACACTGGGATAGAAATATAGATAAGGTACATGCACATGCACACACGGATAAAAAATAAACTGTACAAAATGTCAAATATACACCTGGAAAAAAACAAAAAAACGAGGCCCCTAGGTCATTAGGGCTATCTAGGGAGTTTCCACTCACTCTCAGGATATTGAGAAGACTAGTAGTGTGGGAGACCAGCTGCGAGACCCAAAGCTCCCCCCATACGGTTCTTTGTACAGGAGTATTGCAACTGACCACTGAGGGACAGGATTTTTTTTTCAGATAAAACTCCGAAAAACCCGTCTGACGAGGGAATCGAACCCATAACCTCAGCACTACATGTCACCATCGCTAGCCGCTAAGCCATCGGGGACCTGCTGAATAATTACTATTAAAAGCGCTATTAATAGTTAAGCAAGTGAGGTAGTGTACGAAAAAAAAAGATAAAAAGTGTTGGTGCAGAGGTTCGAACCCGCGCTCCGACGCATTGCAACCAAGTCCCTTCGCCGCTAGGCCAATTGTGACTCACTGAACGTACACCTCTAAAAGCGCTATTTATCATACTGTTCAGTCGGCGATTCCCAAAATGGCGGCAGCGCGAGGTATGACTAGTCGAGGTATGCAATTGCTTGGAACAAGTGAAATGAACTGTTGCCGTGGAAAGAAATAGAGTCACTCTTACGGACTCCAGCGGATATGATCGAAGCTAGAGAATTCCAAATTGGTAGGTAGTATAAACTTGAGGCTGCTTGTTATAGAGGTGAACACAGTACATGCTATAAATCTAATCATGCTCCATGTACGTGTTTGTGTGTGTGTGTGTGTGTGTGTGTGTGTGTGTGTGTGTGTGTGTGTGTGTGTGCGTGCGTGCGTGCGTGCGTGCATGCATGCGTGCGTGCATGTGTACGTGTGTGCACGTGTTTCTTTGCATTAATTTGTCCTTTGCTGTCCCTATCACACCCAGCGCAGATGGTATTGGAATGAACCCATCACAAACAGCAGGTACGTTTCAAGTGTCCTTCTGTGTATATATGTGTGTGTATGTGTGTGTGTGTGTGTGTGTGTGTGTGTGTGTGTGTTTGTACATTTATGCATACATATAATATATGTTGTAGATCATGAGTACAGTATGTAGTTTTAGTCAATAATCTTTATGAATGTCAATATTTGTGTGTGTGTGTGTGTGTACGTTTGTGTGTGTGTGTGTGTGTGTGTGTGTGTGTGTGTGTGTGTGTGTGTGTGTACACGTACCATCTTTGATTGGTACACAGGTGATGTGTTTCTGAAACATGGTTCAGAGCTGAGGATCATCCCAAGGGACAGAGTAGGGGGAATCTCTCAACAAACATCAAATTGATCCGTTCACATGCAATTAGGTTGTATGTGTACCCAGTTATCATTATTTTATGTTAGTAACAAATAATTCCGCCCATATGATATTTACACTGTTGTGCATGTTCATATAGGATTTGAATGCAAATTCTTATATATATTTATTATTGGAAACATTTTTGTTCACACATGCAGTGCACAGAACTTCCAGTAATTATGTGTATGTTAATTTTGTAAATATTGACAGTTAAACTAAATACCAACGAAGAGCACATAATTAAAAAAATTAATCCAAAACAGCTATTCTGCCAAATGTTACATTTTTATTATAATAATGGATAAAATGCAGTAATG
>CAUJGJ010000188.1:2253570-2291070 GCA_963170055.1 Halisarca cf. caerulea | reverse complement strand
ACGTACACACACACACACACACACACACACACACACACACACACACACACACTCACTTGTCTTGAGACTGTATGTACACTCCAAGATAAGGCTCAAAGCACTTTGATATCATACCAACAAACACTGAATTCTCTTCTCTATGTATAGGAGGCTCTGCGGGCTGCAAGAAACACAACCAGTTTAGTCAGCACACAGGAGAGTCACAAAACTCCTAGAAATCTCACACAGTGGACCACAGATTATAACATTGGGAACTATCTCAATAACATCCTATAACCGTAATACAGCATTTCTTCTCGTGATACAATTGAACCTCCGTAATCCAACATCTCAGTAATCCAACATTCTCTCTAATCTGACCACATTCAGAGGTACATACGTATGTACAGTTGAAATACTAAAGTATGCCAAGAGCCACTTGACAATTGGACAACTTCTGCAATCTGACATCTCACAGTTACGTACATACATATGTATGTACGTACATACGTCTACAGTAAATCTCTATAATCTGGCGCCCCTTGAGCAACAAACATGGTGTGTGATTACAGAGGTAACCAATACATATGTAAAGTTGCCGAGTGACGGAGTCTGTTGTGTATAGAGGGCGTTCACGTCGAGCGACACTGTCAATTCAGAACTCAAGTGCGATCAGCAACTGTTCTATGAAACACCAAAACCCATCTCAATCATGCTTCAACCAAAACACGCAGTAACATTTCTTTTTCTACAGCCTCGCCTACTGACCACGCAATGTATGCAACTATCACTTAGGGTTCTCACTCCACACAATGAACACATACAGTCTCATGCACGCTTGCAGTTCACAATCAGATAAGTCAACTGTTACACACACACACACCACACATCGGAAGTCACGTACCTCAACATCATCAAAATCATCGGACAACCTCTTCCTGGGGGCAGGAGGCGGAGTAATCTACATACGAACAAGGAGAGAAGCACAGGTGGCATTGCCAATCTACCACTGCTAAATAAACTGTACACTGCAGTAGTTGCTACGTCTTCACCATTGCCATAAATCTCGCAAACTACCGTAGGATTGGTATGTTATGTAAAATAGAAGTTATGTGATTTTGACCACCACCGGCACTATACGATTTTTAATTTTGTGATTTTCTTAACAGTAGTATTGTGTTGTATCAGACATGAAACATAGCGAGATTTTTATTTATGTGATTTTCTTTAAAGTAGCATAATAGCATAACTAAAACTACAGCACAACTTTCGATTTCTACGGTAACGCACTCTAGTCACCATTCAAGGTATGTACATATCCTACATGTGTAGTGCAGTGACCCCTCTACAATCTGACACCTCTGTAATCTGACACCTCTACAATCTGACACCTCTACAATCTGACACCTCTACAATCCGACATTCTCTCTAGTCTGACCATCTTATGAGGTACAGCCACCATGTTGAAATATGCTAAGAGTCACTCTGTAATCCGACAACCTCCCAATTTGACACCTATTCAAGTCTCATTGAGTCTCGGAGTAGAGACATTTCCTTGTGCGCGTGATCCTCACAAAAGGGTATAGTAAATCCTGTGTACTCCAGCATTCTCTCCGGGATCTGACCACTTTATGCGATAAGTACAGTCATCACATCAAACATACGCTAAAAATCACTCCACAATCAAACAACCTCAGCATTCCGACAAACAGAGTGCTGGAATATAGAGACCCAACTGTATTGTGTAATGGTTGTGTGGTAAGGTTCACCCGAACACACTTGTCTGCTACTGCCAATCTTAAAATACAGTTAAACCTCTATAATCCGGCACTCTCTCTAATCTGACCATCTTATGAGATGCAGTCACCATATTAATGAATGCTAAGGGTCACTCTATAATCCAACACTCTCTATAATCTGACACAATGTGCAACACACAGACTAGACAGTCGGATTATAGAGGCTCTACTGTACGGACATGAGCTCACTGATTTGATGTAGGCACTTGTATCAGGCGTGTACTTCTGTGCAAGAGCTTTCTCGAAAGTAGACGTCTTCTGAATGGCATACAGCAACAGTTTCACCTCAACCTCTGTAGGTCTGGCCTGCATTTGCTGGGTCAGTTGCCGCCTGCATCGTGAAGTGATAGGAGGATCATACAACATTGCATGCACACTGTACATAGATATACATACATATATATATACATATGTACAAAGCACCCATGTAAACAGGCTCTCTTACACACACACACACACACAAACACACACACACACATACCTACATACATACACACACACGCACGCACGCACGCACGCATGCACGCACGCACGCACGCACACACACACAACACACACATAAGTATATATACACATATACGTATGTACATAGACACACAAGAGAAATCCTGACACCTGGCAACATTTGTTCCAGGACATTGAAAGCAAGAATAAAAATCGACACACAATCACTAGATACGTACAATAAATGTGTCAAAGTAAGAGATACATACAGTATGTATGTATGTATGTATGTATGTATGTATGTATGTATGTATGTATGTATGTATGTAAGAAGAACATATAAGTAAGTAGATACGTAACTGAATGTTTACGTACATACACATGCACATGCATACATCCATGTATACACCCAAGTATGTACATACATGCATACATACGTATGTACGTACATATGTACATATGTACAGTACGTACATACGTGCTTACATAAGTACGTACATACATATGTACGTACATACGTGCGCACGTACGTACATAACGTACGTACATACGTATGTACATATGTACATATGTACGTACATACGTATGTACATATGTACGTATGTATGTACATACGTGCGTACGTACATATGTACGTACCTATGTACGTACATAGGTATGTACTTATGTAAGCACGTATGTACGTACTGTACGTACATGTATATGTACATATGTACGTATATACGTATGTATGTACATATGTACATATACAGTGCATCTCCTGACAAGAAAATCCCTGAAAAGCAGAAACCTCTCTATAACAGAATATTTTTCGGTGGATGAGTATAGATGATAGATCAGTATGTATGCATGCTTGCAAAGGTCTCTGAATAGGGAAACTCCTTCATACACATACATTGCACAACATACTATTAAGGTCCCAAATGTACGTACGTGCATATGCTATACAGAAGTTCCACTGAAAACACATCAACTGTACACATACACGAAATGTATGTACGAAATCTACACACTCAACATGCGCACTTGCTGCACTTGTCTACAAGCCATTACACACACGTAAACAGTCACTACACACACGTAAACAGTCACTACGCACATGTAAACAGCCACTACACATGTAAACGGTCACTACACATGTAAACGGCCACTACACATGTAAACAGCCATTACACACGTAAACAGCTACTACACACATGTAAACAGCCACTACACACATGCAAACAGCCACTACACATGTAAACAGCCACTACACATGTAAACGGCCACTACACATGTAAACAGTCACTACACATGCAAAAAATGTATATATCTGCATGGATAGGTGGTGTACAACATGCATAGATACATATGTATGTTGAGAAATCGTGACAAAATAGACCACCTGTCCACAGAGACCACTGCAGGCTGACCCATGGGCCACCTCAGTGATCCCAATACACCTCTGTGTAAGGACCACCTGTCTACAGAGACCACTGAAGACTAACCCATGGGCCAGATCAGTGACCCAATACACCTGTGTAAGGACCACCTGTCTATAGAGACCACTGTAGGCTGACTCATGGGCCACTTTAGTGACCCAGTACACCTCTGTGTCAAGAACACCTATCTAGTGACCATTCTCAAATAATCTTTTGAGTGGCTTATGCTACATACACAGACAAGCACACACATGTCATGGCATAAAACTCACTTGGTCATTTCGCAAAACTGCACACACAGTCTCTCTGGTACACCCCACTCCATTGGGAAGATTGTACCACAGTCTTCGGTATAGATGACAAGTGTACGCTTGAGCCAGGCATACCGTCGGTCTACCTTGTCCAGCCACGCATGCTACACGGGCAAAACATGAGTTGTACATGAAATGCTACATACAAAAATAATGTCCCCGTCAATAAAATGTCAGAAATTGGTCTTACTAAGTAAGACTACACCACACTCACTTCCTGTGTGAAATCAAAGTCAGCTCTGTAGTGCGACATCTGCAGGTCCACAAACCAGTGGATTATGTCATTTCTGCAAACAAAAATGAAGTGAACATTTATTCCAAGAGCTCCTTAACAATATCTACAACTTCAAATTCATGTGCGAAACACAGAGGAATCTGATAGTGGACGCTCAGAACTTAGGACAATCTCTCTACAAAGGACACAGCTTGAGGTTCCAAGATACTCCTTTCACTGTATAGTTCCAATACATTTTGAACCTCCCAACGAGGACAATTTCCTCGCAAAGGACAAAAAGATTGTCTCAAGTGACCTTTATTCAAAGATCTCACTGCAAGTGTATTCAAACATGATGAATTAAATTAACTAGTGATACAGTAAACAATGAGACCTCACTTATCTGCACCTCAGATATCCAGTTCCCTCACCTTTTGCAGTAGTTTTATTGGAACAAATCTGCAATAATCCTACTGTACACTATACTACTGCTCCCTCATTTATCTAGTTCCCTCCCCTTTTCCACAATTTTACCGAAAACAGATGTGTGCAGATAAGTGAGGTCTCAACGCACACATAGCACTCACTTGCCCATCAGTACAATGACTGAGAATTTAATTAAATATAAACACGGAAAAAGGACCAAATATGCAATAAACCATTACGTGGACTACTATTGTGGCAAGGAATGATGTGGTTTCACCTTCAAAAAATGCATACTGTAAATTCTCTGCAACATGGAATATGCATGATGTACTGAGTACACAGATGTAAAGGAGGTATTTCTCGGAATATACTATACAATGTCATACATACTCATGAATGTACACACACATGCCTACGACACACACACACATACACGACACACACACACACACACACACAAACACACACACACACAAACACACACACACACACACACAAACACACACACACACACACACAGACACACACACACACACACACACACACACACACACAGACACAAACACAGAGAGAGAGAGAGAGAGACACAGACATAGACAGACAGACAGACAGACACAGACACATACACACACATACGTATACAGGACATAAAAACACAAAATCCGAAGAAAACACAAACGCGGTATGTACAATACATACCTTAGCCTGGCACCAATAACATCAACAACGGTACAGGCTGCAGCAAGGTTAGCTTTAATTCGAGGCTGTAAAAGCAAAGAATACAATACTAATTCTCACATTTTTATGAGGAATGTGTGTGTGCTCACGTGTGTGTGTGTGTGTGTGTGTGTGTGCTCACGTGTGTGTGTGTGTGTGTGTGCGCGCGTGCACGCCTGTGTGTGCTCACGTGTGTGTGTGTGTGTGTGTGTGTATGTGTGTGTGTGTGTGTGTGTGTGTGTGTGTGTGTAAATGTGTGTATGCGTGTGTGTGTGTGTGTGTGTAAATGTGTGTATGCGTGTGTGTGTGTGTGTGTGTAAATGTGTGTATGCGTGTGTGTGTGTGTGTGTGTGTGTGTGTGTGTGTGTGTGTGTGTGTGTGTGTGTGTGTGTGTGTGTGTGTGTGTGTGTGTGTACAGTACATATGTGTGTGAGTGTGTGTGCATAGGACAATTATGTGACATGTACATACGTATGTACTCTCAGAATAAACTCACTCCAGCACCATCTGTTGTGAAAGCTTTCACAAAATCATCTTTTATTTGCTGGGAAAGTTTGTCTCTTATCTCATAAACTCTGCAACAACAAATTAAACAAGTGAAACTGCACACACTGTCCCATCAATGTGTGTGTGTGTGTGTGTGTGTGTGTGTGTGTGTAGATGTGTGTGTGTGTGTGTAGATGTGTGTGTGTGTGTGTAGATGTGTGTGTGTGTGTGTATGTGTGTGTGTGTGTGTGTGTGTGTGTGTGTGTGTGTGTGTGTGTGTGTGTGTGTGTGTGTGTGTGTGTGTGTGTGTGTGTGTGTGTGTGTGTGTGTGTGTGTGTGTGTGCATGTGTGTGTTTTTCTTTAATGACATAATCCCATCTATCTAGTTTGCTTGTACATTTGCTGTGCATTAAGAGGCTGGTTGAGCTGGTAATGTAAACCAGGCCATGGCTTGACTAAAACCAGACGAATCTCTGAAAAACAAGTTGGAAAAGCAACTTATATGAAGAGCCACGTTGCATGATAGGATACTGTGAAGTGCTTCATTTTTAACCAACATGCATATGTATGTATGTATATGCCCTCTTCATAGAAATCTCTGCAAAATATCTGCTCTGCAAAGAAATTGAATCTTGTTTTAAGTGACTGATATCACACTAAAGCAACCATTATAGCTTAACCAGTCAGTTTAGACAGCAGTTCGCATTGCCATACCAACTGAAAACACTTTCCGCAAGCTTCATTAAGGCACATGTAAAGGAGGGACATTGTACACAATCATATCTACAGGTTTAGCTTGTTCACGCATTCACTGTGCCATAATGTACATCATTATTTCAATGGTTGTTACCACATCTTAACGGAATAGAGATTCGATAATTATAAGTATTTATGTTCATGTTAATAAGATTAATTATGATATCCCACATTGTTATCTCATTTGCAGTTTTCTATTGATGACACTGTCATTGGATACGGCAGCAAGTTAGGGTTGGTTGGGTAGCTAGTTGTGTGTGTGTGTGTGTGTGTTTACAATGCTTAGATGCTAATAGTGAGTGTGCGTACACGTGATCTTCTAGTGTGTATCCAGGTGCATCGCAAGAGCCGTGAAATCACATAATTTTTTTGGCTGCGAAGGTGTGTGTGTGTGTGTGTGTGTGTGTGTGTGTGTGTGTGTGTGTGTGTGTGTGTGTGTGTGTGTGTAACATTATGTGGACTGATGAATTCCATTAAAACTTTCCATTATGTGGACTACTCTCATCTCATACAGCAGCTGAGAGTGAGGCTGCATGAGTATGAGGACTATGCAATGATGCAAAGCTACAGTACTGCTTGGGTCACTAGCACACATGTATGTATGTACATACGTATAGAGCTGTGTGATATCACAAATTCTCAGTTATGGTATGTATCCCCTCATTCTATCACGGTATTACTATGATCACGGTATACCGAGTGCTGAAACTGTAGACAATATCCAATGAATCCTTGTCACACAGATTAAAATCATTCACAAACAATGGCCAGATATGCTCCTTTTGCACCCATAGTCAGTGCTTCCCACTCAATAGTTTCAAGAGATTTTGAAATCATCATCAAAGATAAAATTTCATATCCTTTAGAAATATCATATGTTTACTCCTTCTAATACTGGTCTAACCTTAGAGAAATCACGGTATCACACGATATCATGGTACAGGAAAAAGTTGGCCGGTATCTGAATTTTGCACAAATAATATTGCGGTATTACTATTTATTCAGTATATTGCACAGTACTACATGCATACATACATACGTATATGCCGGGTATGTACATGCAATTACATATGTACGTATGTACATATGTACGTGCGTATGTATGTATGTACTGTAGGTCTGTGCTTACAATACTCGCACTACAAATACTATATGTACGTACTTACAATACTCTCACACAAGTCACACATACAGACCAAATCATACTCAGTCTTTTCTTGAATGTGATACCTGTGACTACCAATGTACGTAGTTGTAATGGAAAATAGGATCAAACGGCTACTTGTGAGTCTTTCTAGTGTCTATCGCGTAGGCCTAAATTGGCCTGAAGCCACACGCTTCTCTTCCATCGAACACAAGGCAAAGATGATTAATCATTAACACTTACAACAGATCACCACATCATCAAAATACACATACTCATGTACTCGCAAACATTATATATGTATAAATATACACGGACTGCTAATGTACTAGAGCATTCTTCAAGAAATAAAGGACGAACTGTTAAAGCCAAAGGCAATGTACAGTATAAGAAGTACACACATTGTATGTATAATAAGTACTGTACAGTGTATTATATCAATGCATACCAAATGGGTAAAGATTGATATTAGCAGCCTCCATGCTTGCAAAGTATGTGTGTGTGTGTGTGTGTGTGTGTGTGTGTGTGTGTGTGTGTGTGTGTGTGTGTGTGTGTATGTGTGTGTGTGTGTGTGTGTGTACAGTACGTACATATACGTACGTATATGAACATATGTACGTATGAACTTATGTATGTGTAACATGCCCAAACAGACCTTGTTTCCAGTTCCTGGACTTTGTCAATGTGCCGATATTTCTGAAAGCTCTCCATGATGTTCACAATCACTCTCAGCTGATCAGCAGCAGCAGCATACTGCCTGTCCTCAGTGCTTCTCCTGGTGAAGACAACAACCCAACATTACTGAACTCCCAGACACAAAATACACACACACAGACACACACACACACACACAGACACACACACACACACATACACACACACACACACACACAGACAATATTGTCTCACTGTAAGTCCTTCAAACTTGTGACAACCATCTTCAGTTGCTGCAAAGTTGTGATGGAAGTGGTTAAGTTCTTCTTTGCAGTGTCTAATCTCTTGATCCCCTGAGTGATTTCCTGTACCTGCAGCAACACAGATGACACACAGATAATGTACACAGTCGAATATCCGAATAAAGGACACTTTGGGGACGACATAAATTCAGCTGATTTGTTCTTTGTAGAGAGGTTTTCCTCTTCAGGAGATTCAAACTGTATTGTAGGAATTATACTGGAACCACAAGTTGTGCCCTTTGTAGAGAGGTTTATTATACTGCGTCCTTATTTGGGAGAGTCCACTATCGGAGGTTCACTGTAGTATACGGCAGTACAGTGGAACCCACACATGTACATATGTATAACGTCAGATCTCACTTATCCGCACACATCCGTTCTGGATGAATTGCGGATAAAGTGAGGGAACTGGATAAATGAGGGAGCAGTAGTATAGTGTACAGTAGGATTATTGCAGATTTGGTTCAATGAAAACTATTGTGGAGGGTGTGGGAACTGGATATACGCACATGAGGTGTGGATAAGTGGGGTCTCAGTGTACTCTGAAAACTCACTAACCCAACATTCTCTCCGATCTGCCTATCCCACAGTGCATGCCCATCACTGCATTATGACTTCGTAGCGCCACTACAGAGTGTACAGTATGTACACACCCCTATTGTGCCATGTAGTTTTTGCATCATCCCTGCGTATGGAGTACTACACACTCCATATTAATTACACATAAAAAAACATTACCACACAGACCAGTACAGAAAGCGCTAGTTGGTGTACCGTACCCCGGTTTGTGTACAGCGCTATACCACATACTCAACAGTGTTCCGTGTACAGAACAGTGCCTCTGAAACAGAGCCAAGGTTCAGTCAGCATTGTATGCATGCATACACACATACGTACATACATTTACACATTTTACTCTGTTCTCCTAGTAATAGTTTTGCAGATGTACTTGTCCTAGTAATAGTCTTTGGTATTTGCTTCTTGTTTCATATTTAAGCCATTTCCTACTTTTTCTGTGTTGTTTCCACTCCAAATGAGCCACAAATCTGCCATTTTGTAGTTACACAATCACAAATGACATCCAGGTGATTGAGGTTCAGATAAGGAGTGATGCACAGTAACTCTAACTCATAGCCCAGATTCAGTGAGCCTTGTTTACATGCATGAACATTACACTTGTAACTGAAGAGATTATGTCCAGTACCATAGAATTAGCCAGACACAATAACATGCTGAGATAAAAGACTAATATAATCACATCAAATGCTAATTATAACGGTTCACCGACTGACAGAACAAATGATTAAAGGAACAAATTATGTGATAAGTAAAGAAGCCATTACAAGCTGATAAGAACTGTGATTACTGGAATTTCAGGGAATTTCCCAGAAGTTCCCATGAAGTGGTACTGTGTATGTGCATCAGACCTCGCGATACCGTATGGACCGAAACTTTCGCGGTACTAAACTTTCGCGTTTGCAAAAGTTTGAGGATTTTCGCGGTTTAAACTTTCGCGGTTGCCAACTTTGAGGAAAATTTCGCGGACAGCATAGCATCCTATGTATAATTTATTCAATAAAAATGGCCGCTGAGACAACTGATGAAGAAGTCCGCCGACATTAGCAACATAGTTATTGTTAATTTATTGCTTCTGTCTTTTGAGAGTTCATCGCATACTGCCTGTGCGGTAGAACCAGGTAAAACGTCCTCCAGTGAAGGGATATTGGATGCGACGATTGACCATCCGTAGCCGATGAATCTCGTGTAGAGTTCTTGTTGAAGTAGCGTAGGGTTGATAGAGCGGTAGTAAAACGAACGAAAATTGTCTGGAATGGCAAGACAACACAAATGAATCTTAGAAAGTTGCTGCTGTGCGCTCACGATCAAGGAAAATAGTCAATGGAGTAAAGGTGCTCTGACGCGGTATTGTGCAATCCGTGTGCCGCCGGCCATTTTGACTCCACAAGAAAGAAGACAATGTTGATTTTCGCGGATTATACTTTTCGCGGATGGCCACTGATCCGCGAAAAGCGCGAAAGTTTAGTACCGCGAAAGTTTCGGTCCATACGGTAACTTTCTGGAGGTGTCCGGACATCATGTCCCGACAAACTCCAGAATGCCTGGACATTCATATATTTGCTCGGACATGATAATTTGACTATAGCAATCACATAATTTGCTAGTTTCTTCTTGCTACCATGTATGCAGTTGTAAGCAAGCATACATATGCAGTTTCCGGAAATTTCATACTATGTGTAGTAGCAATTTAGCATTTCCCCAGTCACAAAGCAACAATATTGCTTTCAGTGTAAATGAAAAGGTTCTGTCCAACTGGCTTCTAAAGCACCAGCGTACCACCACTTAGGAGAGGCTGTTTTGAACTGCAAGGCTACTAAACAGCTGTTTCTATCCTATGGTGCCACTACCTAATTAATAGCAGAAAGAGACAGACCACAATGTGTCACTTGAACAATGACAGCCTCCTATAGCCATAAACACTTCCTTTGAGCTGATACAATGTCCTGACAAAGTTGATAACATCCGGACATTTACTAAAAATGATCAGAAAATGTCCGATGTCCGGTTGCATTTTCGAGCTCTGGTACATACATATGTATATACGTCCGCGCGTACCTACCAGGAGTGGGATAGACTACACATGTACACTTCCTTACGTCACAGTGTACAAGCTGGTAAACTGTACATACGTATATGGGGCAGTACACAAACTCTTTAAAACAAGCAACAGTATATACAGTTGAACCTCGTTAACATGAAACTGCTTAACATGAAATATCCTTTAACATGAAATGCTAGCCAAGTCCAAGTGCAGGTCCAAGCATAACATGTAGTACTGTTTACATGAAATACTGTTAAGATGAAATTTCAGCACAGTCCCTTGAGTTTCGTGTTAACGAGGTTTGACTGTACGTACATACGAACATAGGAAACAAATGTTGCGGACTCGTGTGTTTGCCTCTACAGCATGCAGTGTAGGAAGGATGATTTTACATACGTATGTACTGTAAACATACATTCGTATATGTACATACGTATGTACATATGTACAGTGGGACCTGAATATACATGTACGTCACGTAAGACATACGAATGTGCGTACATACTTGAGTAGGTACAGTACGTATTTCTACACGACAGTGCTTACAGTCTGCTCTGTGCGTTCTGCTTTCTCCCTGATGTTCTTGATGCGGGCAAAGAGCACTTCAATTGTCTTCTCTGCATCCTCCAGTGCCTGTCGACCGTCGTAGCCAGAGTCTGACTGACGGCGAATGATGTCTCGGATGTCACGATCCAGCTCTCTGCAAATGACCATAATCACAGACGGGGATCAACCTCAGGGGATGGAGGGAGGGTTTGTGGGTAGGTGTGATGGTATATCACACCAGAAATACGTATGTATGTACATCCATTTGTACTACACAGGAATGCTAGCATGTTAACCTGCATCACTCTCATGAATAAGCATGTCTGATACACACATGGATGCACACACATACGTACACACACACATATGTACGTATATACACAAAACACATATACGTACACAGTGTGTGCATATGTGCATGTGTGTGTGTGTGTGTGTGTGTGTGTGTGTGTGTGTGTGTGTGTGTGTGTGTGTGTGTGTGTGTATGTCACTGTGTGTATGTGCATTTATGTGTGCATGGTTCAAATTCTTCCAATTGGTACATTCAAATAGGAACTAACAAGATGGTGATACACAGACACATACGTAACTAAGTTATTCAACCAACCCTAACTTGCTCCTGTATCGAATGACAGTGTCATCAATAGAAGATAGTGACTGAAGTAGAAAGGAAGGCACTCATAATTAATTTTATTAATGCTGACATAAACAACAATAATTGCAAAACTTTATTCCATTAAGATATGTTGAAACAAACACAGTGAGATTACAATATAATACCGCAAAATGAAAGCCTAAGCAAACTAGATTTATGTGATTACATTATTAGAGGAATAAAATAACATAATTTTGCTTGATAAACAATAAAAAACATGTGACAGTAATTATGTAACATTAATGAGACAAAGTTGAATTGGGTTCAGCATGACAAAAGAACACAAGTTGATTATCATTGAGGTGTGCACACACTGTGTGAGGTGAATCTCGAATAGACCAGACCACCATTTCGTCTCCATGATTTGGCCACTACTGTACATGTATGTATTCTTCTTCCATTATTTGGTGAGTATATACGTATGTATTTGCTCCATAATTTGGTGATTTTATACTTAGCCAAATGGTGAAATCACAGTCGACAAAGGAGGAGCATAGTCTTGTACCCAGACCGTCACTCGGCGACCATTTTATATACCGCCCTCGCCGAGGGCGGTATATAAAATGGCGGCCAAGTGACGGTCTGGGTACAAGACTAGGATGAGAAGGAGCATGAAAGAGGTTAAATAACAGTCTGGGCTACACGAGCCTGTGTCAGGCAGCACATGATCACTAGGACAAATCATGTTAAAGTTAAAGTTGCCTATAAATACGTACCACTCAGGGGACCAACTGCGTGCGTACGTAGTTATGGTCTCTATAGAGACAAGTGGACTTCAGAAAGAGGTACATTGTTATAAAAGAAGTGCGATATGGACCAGTCTACAGTGGTCACTATAGACAGGTGGTCCTTCTATACAGGTGGTCATTAAGTCAATTTTCACTGTACAGGGAAATTTGTGTGCAAAGACCATTCAAGGCACCAAGGGATTACACTCTGTGTGGGCAGGTAGTTCTACAATACAGTAAAATCTCACTTATCCGCACACATCCGTTCTGGATGAAATTTGTGCATAAAGTGAGGGAACTGGATAAATGAGGGAGCAGTAGTATAGTGTACAGTAGGTAAAAGGTGTTGCAGAAGGTGAGGGAGCTGGATAACTGAGGTGCGGATACTGAGTGAGGTCTCATTGTACATAACATAGAGAGAGTACGTATATACATATGTACATACGTACGCACATACCTGTTCTGTTGGAAACAGCCTGTTGATGTACTCAACAACATTGAATTTTGGCTCATCCAGCGGACCGGATGGAGGGCACACCTGGGGGACAGGAGGATGGTACAATACTTAACTTAAACAGCACAGCACCTGAAGTTCTACGAATGCATATGGTGTTAATCTAGGCATCAGTAAAGATGTCCGTTTATTAACATCCAGTGATTTTGGATTCTCCTTGACCAATCCCGTGATGGGAGGTTTCCACGGAATATCCGTTACTGCTGCTGCCCAGTGCTACTGATGAAGGGTGGAATCACACAAAAAGGCTTTATATGTAACACATTGATAAAACAGCAGTTTTGTCACAGATCATCATGGCTCATACATTTCACCTACAGTACCTGAAGTATGTACATGTGCAACACTTGAACAGTGGAACCTCTCTGTAATGGATATACTCGTAATTGGAAAAAAAATTGCTGGGTGGAGGTTTCCGCTATTCAGCGGCTATCTTATGCACACAACAATCTACCTGGATTCGTAAAAACAGCCTGCTACATACAAGCATGGAGGTTTCTGCTTTTAGGGAGTTTGCCATAATTCCAATGCAAAATTACACATACAAAAACTTTGGTATAAATGTACGCATAGCTAATACACCCCAGCAACACTGAAGTGAATTCTTAGTGCATAGATTTCGAGCCCTTTTTAAGTGCAGTTGCTTTGCCTTTGTCAATGATCAGTGTTCTCCCCAGAAATAATTTCAGGCATGTTCAATATGTGCATATGTACATGCATACGTATTATACAATACATCACAAATTGCTTGCAATGTCAGTTATGGGGACTAGCATGATTTGTACTAAACATAGATTTTCAACAATCTATGAATGCATGTCTGTTTCCTACAAATAGTATTAAAATTTAGAAAGGAAGGCATGTTGAACCGACATGCCTTAAGATACCTGGGGAGAACACTGGTCAATGATATCTCATGAGGGGTTTACATACGTACACATGTACCATGTTTAGGAGTAGGCCTATTACATACAAACATACGTACACATGTACCATGTTTATTAGTAGGCCTATTACATACAAACATACGTACACACGTACCATGTTTATTAGTAGGCCTATTACATACAAACATACGTATACACGTACCATGTTTATTAGTAGGCCTATTACATACAAACATACGTACACACGTACCATGTTTTGGAGTAGGCCTATTACATACAAACATACGTACACACGTACCATGTTTAGGAGTAGGCCTATTACATACAAACATACGTACACATGTACCATGTTTAGGAGTAGGCCTATTACATACAAACATGCGTAATAGTCCGTGGCAACACCCCTGAGGCTATCACGGCAGCACAATCCAGGAAGGCCAACAAATCAGCGTATCTGGGAATAGCCTCTGACCTGAATCACCCAGGCTGGAACACCATCTATGGGACTATTGAAATATGTAGGTGCCCTAGGTAACTGCAATCCATATGCTCCAGCCACTCTAAAGCACATCCTACTGTGGATTCCATCCCGAGTTTGGAAGGAGATACTTACTGCAGTCAGCAAGATTGCCATCAACTGTTCCCAGGTTATCTTTCTAGTCCGGAACAACCCAGTGTGGTACAATCCTCTTCTTCGAGGAGATCCCTAATCAATTTATCTCAGCACTTTTTTTGTTTATTTATTTGTTCTATACTCAATGCACTACTGTTTAGAACTTCTCTATCTACTTACAGTACTATCACAGTCCACTACCATGCACACCTTGCCAGGACTTGAAGTTTTTTTTCACTGGAAATATAGGGTAAGGCGGGGTAACTTGGAACGGCCGAATAAAAGCAGTGTCAATAGTAAGCTACAGGTACAATTGTTGGTCAGTAATATCTCCGTAAATTGGGCGTTCAGCAGTAGCAAGTATGGCTGGGCAGCTTCATCTTAGCAAAAGATACAGGCCCTGTTCCGAGTTACCCATGTGTTCCAAGTTACCCCACTTTACCCTACTTCATCACCCTGTATCCGAAAACTTTACTTATTTGGTGTACCTATATAATATGTACTTTAATCTTTAATAAGGACATTTTATCTCCTCTCTATGGTAAGTTGGCAGTAAAAGATAAACTTCTGCCCGTTACTGTTACAATCTGGTATCTACACTTGCTCTTAAATGTGCATGAATAGTAAAAGTACAATCATAGATACTCCAACAACACTTGGGGAAAATGGCGCGTAATAATTATCCAGCTTAGCTGCAGAGCTGAACCACAAAGATTGTCCATACAAGTGTGGAAGCTTATTGAGCAAAGAAATGCAATATTCCAGATGATGGATATGAAACGTACCTCTTGAATTGCCTGCTCGACCTCTTCGTCATATCGAATGAATTCGGCCGCCTTGCACGCCGTGAGCGATTTCCCCAGGTCTTGCATATCCGTCGTCGTTTCGTCCTCCATTTTGTTTTCCCTTTCCACCCCGTGTACCCTTGCAATCAATTGTGGGCCGGACCCGAATAGCAAGCGGGATGAAGTCCTCTCTGCAGAGCAATTGCGAAAAGCATTTTATACTGAAAAGCATACAAGAAAGAAAGGTAAATGGAGATGTTTATAGATGATATTGCCTTAAAATCTCGCTGTCTTCGTAGTGCGATGCTCTAGTAGAACTCTTTCGCGCATAGTTTGATATCTACAACTGTCAGTCGCGTACTCAGACAGCGTCCATCGTAGAACCAGCCTTATAGTGGGTACACACAGTGCCGACATGTTATGTTTTTTACTACGAAATCATAGCTGATTGAAGTATTCAACTGTGCTTACCAATGTTCCCCCAGTATATCTGGAACAGGGTGCAGCACCCTGGCGCTTTTCTAGCAGCAAATTTTGAAAGAGCTGAATAATCATTGTGATGCTGAAAACTCTTTTGCCAGTAGTGTAATACTGCAGAATAACAATATTCTATTCACCCTAACATCTTTTCCTTCATAAAGAACATGAGTATACAGTAAAACAGATAACAATGAATCGTCTGGACCCCCTGGCATCCTGTTGCAACTTCTTTCTGTGGGAAACACTGATATTATACGTAAATCCAGCTGCTTTAGTCTTATATAGGGAGGCTGTCCTCTTTTAGAGGTTCATACATAACTCGGTTCTTTATGTACTGGAAGTATAGGATGGGCATTTAAGTTGTGTGAGGTTCCTTATGCACCTTTCTTATTTCGGAGAGTCCACTATCAAAGGTTCTGGTATATATTTGTATGCAGCTACAGGTCAGCAAGGGACCACATGTAGTTAGCTCATCTTACGAATATACATATGTATTTGTATGAAAAGTCTAACTACGGTACAAATGTATGTAAGTATTATGAGATATGTGTGTACACACACATGTGTATGTACACACATATGTACATATCCACATATGTACATATCCACATACGTATGTACATATGTACATGCAGTAAAACCTGTCTATAACAACCATTCAAGGGATCAAGCAATTATGGTCTCTGTAGACAGGTGGTCCTTGTACAGAGGTACTTTAGTACAACTGAAGTGGACAATGAGCCAGCCTACTGTGGTCTTTACAGACAGGTGATCTTTATATACGAGTGGTCTTTAAGACAGGTTTTACTGTACATAAAGCAATGAGGCATAGTGATGATGATGTGTTAGTACTCTACTCTTGTTGTTCAATTCCCGAATACCTTGCATAGTAGTCTTTGGGCTGAAACTCACAGAGTTTCAATCAGTTTGCACCATCCGCACTTACTGTATGTGCGTATATATGCACATACACAGCATACGTACGTAACTCAGATAAAATTTTCCATCTCGTCTTGACACAGAGGCTTGATGGACGCGAAGTACATGACTTTAGAACGATTGATATCTCCATCCATGATGAACCGGGATGTGTTGAAGTCACCCTTGGTGGAACAAGGTGCGTATGTACGTATGTACATATGTAAGTATGTACGTATATGTGTATGGTAGGTAATGCAGTGTTTTCCCCAGGTATCTTAAGGCATGTCGGTCCAACATGCCTCCTTTTCTAAAATTTAATACTATTTGTAGGAAAAACATGGATACATTCATAGATTATTGAAAATCTATGTTTTGTACAAATCATGCTAGTGCCCAAAACTGAAGCTGCAAGCAATTTGTGATGCATTGTATGTATACGTATATGTATATGGTGAAGTATGTATGCATGTATGTATGTGCCTACGTACGTATTCAACATGCCTGAAACTATTCCTGGGGGGAACACTGTAATGGTATGTAACATACGTACATATGTGTACGTATATGTTAGATGATGTTTACATGTCATGCATAGGTGACAAGTACGTACATACATGTGTACATTGATGTGTACATATGTTACGTAGGTAGTGGTGGTGTGCGGTAGGTATGATGACAGCTGCATACATTCATATGTAACGTATGTTAGGTAGTGGTTATGTGCGGTACGTATGATGACAGCTGCGTACATTCACATGTACATATGTTATTAACTTAAGTAGTGGTTATGTGCGTACATGCTTGTGTTAAGTAATGTTTATGCACGTATGTCTGTACGTATGTTCGTATGTTTGTGTGTCAGATGATGGTTGTATGTGTACGTGCTTAATGATTACCCATTTTATGGGGTTAGTTACTGTTGTCTGGAGTGTTATCCCAAAAAGGCACAATATGTAGCTGGTACAAGGCACACTTCATAGCAGATTTATTGTTGCAGTGGGTTTGTTTGAGTGCAACTTACATACGTATGTGTAATTGCCATTGCAAATCTCCTATAGTTTTTTCTAAGCCGGGTGTGTACATACATACGTATTTACATATTTTGCAAGGGTTCACTGTACACTGAATGGGTGTATGCTGGTGGTGGGGGAGTACAATACGTACATATAGTACTTACTTGCATATATATTCCTCTATTTCCTGTCTGACTTAAGGGTGCTCTGCTGTGTGTCTTGCTCTGTTGTTGAGCCATCAGCAAACCGACCAACTGAAGGCCAACTGCACTTCAATGTGGAGCTATCACCAATGGCCTCCTTACAATTTGAACCCGGGAGGTAGGATGTGTGTGTGTGTGTGTGTGTGTGTGTGTGTGTGTGTGTGTGTGTGTGTGTGTGTGTGTGTGTGTGTGTGTGTGTGACCAGTTGGTGTGAGGGGCTGTTGCAAGTGGGAGATGCTTTTAGAAGGATGGAAACTGTGACTCTCCGCATTTTACAGATGAAATCATACCTGTCAGCCTCAACCACTGGAAACATTAAGTATGATTTGGGTATTTCTTTATCAGACTCTTAGCAGGGTGCTGGTCATTGGCTGATGCCCTAGATGCTATTAGCCTGGATATTACTGAGTTGAGGGTTGGGAATCACTGCTGCTGTGAGTTAGGTGGACACGCCACTGCTCTTTAGCTGCAGCCCAGCCCTACCCATCTTGTGGGGCTTGCAACCTCACATGCAGATGGGCAACCCCTGATTACACGAGGGGGCCATCAAGGATGGTAGAGGCAGCTGGGCCCTTATCCAGTGGGTCACTCCCTCACTGATGTCTGGTGGCTCACCTCCAGTTGGACCCCTTTGGGTGCCTAACAAGGGGGCTACAATAGCCTGCACTGCAGTCTGTGGTATTACAAGTTTGCAATTACAAGTGTGTGTGTGTGTGTGTGTGTGTGTGTGTGTGTGTGTGACCAGTTGGTGTGAGGGGCTGTTGCTAGCGGGAGGTGCTTTTAGAAGGATGGAAACTGTGACTCTCCGCATCTTACAGATGAAATCATACCTGTCAGCCTCAACCACTGGAAACATTAAATATGATTTGGGTATTTCTTTATCAGACTCTTAGCAGGGTGCTGGTCATTGGCTGATGCCCTAGATGCTATTAGCCTGGATATTACTGAGTTGAGGGTTGGGAATCACTGCTGCTGTGAGTTAGGTGGACACGCCACTGCTCTTTAGCTGCAGCCCAGCCCTACCCATCTTGTGGGGCTTGCAACCTCACATGCAGATGGGCAACCCCTGATTACACGAGGGGGCCATCAAGGATGGTGGAGGCAGCTGGGCCCTTAGCCAGTGGGTCACTCCCTCACTGATGTCTGGTGGCTCACCTCCAGTTGGACCCCTTTGGGTGCCTAACAAGGGGGCTACAATAGCCTGCACTGCAGTCTGTGGTATTACAAGTTTGCAATTACAAGTGTGTGTGTGTGTGTGTGCGTGTGCGTGTGCGTGTGCGTGTGTGTGTGTGTGTGTGTGTGTGTGTGTGTGTGTAAAGAGTGTGATATATAGTTAAAAGGTGACTTACCAATAGCAGAGACTATAATCAGGTATTATGGAGTACAGTAGTACTCCATTTGTAGGGATGATACAAAAACAAAATGATGAAAACAGAATAGCCTATACATTTGGACCTGTGATATTTTTGCTAAACAAAACTTATTGTTTGTGAAGCTTTAAGTGATTGATATACAGTACACGTCACAAAAAACTTTATGTATTTTTTTTGATTGTAATAAACAATGAATCCATTAATAACGTGGATTTCGGTCATCCATCATGTGTATCCGCGGTGCCAGATCAAGAACCAGCCACTACTCCCACGAGCCCTTTGCTCTCCAGATCGCTGAGGGTCACCTTGATCACCACTAAGATGCTACTAATGTGAACAATTCACAACTGGTACTTTGTTTATTCATTAGTACATACTTTATTCTGTGCCTGTGTATTAATAACGTGGTCATACAGGAAAGGGCATGTAAGTTAGTTAGTTAGGCTGCATGAGGAGTCTGCCCTCACTGGCAGCAACCTCCATGTCTGGCAAGTGGGCTCTTGGCTGGTGGGATGTACTGTGGTGGCCCCTCAAGCAAAGAAGTGAGAAAGAGATCCTGCAGCGGATGTTATGGCGTCGTGCCGTAATGTTATTGCGCCGTTTTGTAATGTACTGTATAGCTAGAAATGTTGGCGGACCAAAATTTTCGCCAATGGTCTTCCAATCGCGAGAATTATTTTTCGCGAAATTCACCGGTACATTCCGCTTTTATAATTATACACCCAGCTCCTAAACCCTTTCCGCCGACGCCATTTTTCGCCGCACGAGACTCGCACATGCACGAGTTCGGTGGGTCGCTGCTTTGCCACAGTGTTGTTCGTTCGGATCATTCGCTTCAAGCCTATTGTTCAGCTCAGTATTCGTTCAATTCATTTCCTGCTAAACCTCTTGCAAGCTGTTCGTACGTCGAGTTGTATCTCGGAGGGTATGTCGACTCTTTTCAAGTACTTCAAACCATGGAGTGGCCCTGCCGCGGAGGACTCGAAAGTACTCCCA
The DNA here is from genome assembly GCA_963170055.1 of Halisarca cf. caerulea. Taxonomy (NCBI): domain Eukaryota; kingdom Metazoa; phylum Porifera; class Demospongiae; order Chondrillida; family Halisarcidae; genus Halisarca; species Halisarca cf. caerulea. Next base: position 2,270,083 of record CAUJGJ010000188.1, on the reverse strand, counting down.
AAACGAGATGGGCCCTTGGCGTCTTTAGTACCATCTTTACAACTTTCACGGACAAAAAGAATCGCGAATAAACACATCCGCAAAATCCCTACAGTTGAGAGATTCGCAAATTTTTTTGTCCGCGAAAATTTCTAGCTACAAATGGAGTCGAACGACGAAATTAGCGAGTCGAGAATTGCTTTCGTATTGCCACCGTAGTTACAAATTGTTATTGTTTGCACTAAATCTGTAGAATTAATAATGTCTAATTCTATCTCTTCTAATTCGATCCTAGTGTCTAATCCGATACCGGATAAAGAGAGCGTACGCAGCGGCCGTGCGTACACGAAGAGGTCGTTCGAAGAATGATTGTGTGCATTCGTTCTGAACGAATTTACTGCGGAAATGGTTTACTCCGAGTACAAGTAACAGAGAATTAAATTCTTGAGTACGCCTACACGAAGAGTTCGTTTAAAGGATAATATGCGCATTCGTTCTGAACGAATTCGCTACAGAAATGATTTACTCCGAGTACAAGCAGCAGAGAATTTAATTCTGACATTCCAAGGATTTGATTCCTACCAATTTGTACTACAATCATAGTTCGTTTGTTATTATTCTTCTAGTTTACCTGTAGTTCGTCTGTAGTCGGCTAATGCCCTGAGTTGTAGTTGTAAATCGACGGTCTGTTATTGTTCTGTAATAAAGGCGTTATAAATTCGTTATTCTGCCGTATTGTATTTACAAAACGTAAAGTTTTTTGTGATGCCTACTGTACGTATGTACGTATGTATGTACATCCTTGCTTACTATCTCCCACAAAGTACTTACAGTTTGGCTACTATTGGTACAATGCAAAACTCTTAATCGCGTACGATTGACACAGAGGAGAATCCTCTGGTTTAAGGATAGTACCTTCATGTCTCCAACATGTACACTGGCAATAATGTATGTTCTGGGCAATACTATCAACATGGGGTACTTTTTCCAATCTCAAGAGTATGCGTTTAGCAGAATCCTCCTGTACTTTGTGATTTCTGCGGTTGTGTTGGTGGTTGTTTGGATATCCATATTTGTCTTGTGTGCTTACATGGTTTTGTGGGTATCCCACGTGTCTACAAAGCCACAAGGGTCACCGATAAACGTTTTCCGTTATGATACTCTGTATTGGGGGGGTCCCTGTCTATTGTTTCCTGTTAACATTTTTTACTATTTCCTGTTTTTTGAGTGTTTCGGTTCATTGTTTCTTTCCTTTGTGTGTTTAGGGTTTCCTGTACTTCCTTCTTTCTGTTCTACACAAGAAACTCTTAAATTAAATGGTCCTCTACTTTATGGGGTTGTTCTGTGTTTATGCGGAGAAAGTTGTAAAATACTTAATATCATTGCAGTGAGTACTGTCCAATCTGATACTCAATGGTGATTGAAAGAAACCCCACTTCATACATTCTCCTGTTTAATTTTTTTATTTCTACACTTTGAATCTTATTTATGCTGAATTAATCCTTAGCATAGCTACAAGAAGCATAGTCTGTCATGTTGCTACAGTGTGTGTGTGTGTGTGTGTGTGTGTGTGTGTGTGTGTGTGTGTGTGTGTGTGTGTGTGTTTATTGTCATTCTGTAATTCGAAGTCACCAAAGCTGCATTCAATATTCATTCTTATTTTAGTACAACTTAAAGTGTACAATATGAGCTGAATGTGAACTCAAAATGTGATATATATCCGTGATAGTATAAAAGTTTTACAGTGTATACAGTTCTTTGTATTGGGTTACAGTGGAGTATATATACGTATAGTTAACTGTCTTTTGGCTTTTATTTTTGTGTGTGTGTGTGTGTGTGTGTGTGTGTGTGTGTGTGTGTGTGTGTGTGTGTGTGTGTGTGTGTGACCAGTTGGTGTGAGGGGCTGTTGCAAGTGGGAGATGCTTTTAGAAGGATGGAAACTGTGACTCTCCGCATTTTACAGATGAAATCATACCTGTCAGCCTCAACCACTGGAAACATTAAGTATGATTTGGGTATTTCTTTATCAGACTCTTAGCAGGGTGCTGGTCATTGGCTGATGCCCTAGATGCTATTAGCCTGGATATTACTGAGTTGAGGGTTGGGAATCACTGCTGCTGTGAGTTAGGTGGACACGCCACTGCTCTTTAGCTGCAGCCCAGCCCTACCCATCTTGTGGGGCTTGCAACCTCACATGCAGATGGGCAACCCCTGATTACACGAGGGGGCCATCAAGGATGGTAGAGGCAGCTGGGCCCTTATCCAGTGGGTCACTCCCTCACTGATGTCTGGTGGCTCACCTCCAGTTGGACCCCTTTGGGTGCCTAACAAGGGGGCTACAATAGCCTGCACTGCAGTCTGTGGTATTACAAGTTTGCAATTACAAGTGTGTGTGTGTGTGTGTGTGTGCGTGTGCGTGTGCGTGTGTATGTGTGTGTGTGTGTGTGTGTGTGTGTGTGTGTGTGTGTGTGTGTGTGTGTGTGTGTGTGTGAAGAGTGTGATATAACTCCCATGAGCCCTTTGCTCTCCAGATTGCTGAGGGTCACCTTGATCACCACTAAGATGCTACTAATGTGAACAATTCACAACTGGTACTTTGTTTATTCATTATTACATACTTCATTTTGTGCCTGTGTATTAATAACGTGGTCATACAGGAAAGGGCATGTAAGTTAGTTAGTTAGGCTGCATGAGGAGTCTGCCCTTACTGGCAGCAACCTCCATGTCTGGCAAGTGGGCTCTTGGCTGGTGGGATGTACTGTGGTGGCCCCTCAAGCAAAGAAGTGAGAAAGAGATCCTGCAGTGGATGTTATGGCGTTGTGCCGTAATGTTATTGCGCCATTTTGTAATGTACCGTATAGCTAGAAATGTTGGCGGACAAAAATTTTCGCCAATGGTCTTCCAATCGCGAGAATTATTTTTCGCGAAATTCACCGGTACATTCCGCTTTTATAATTATACACCCAGCTCCTAAACCCTTTCCGCCGACGCCATTTTTCGCCGCACGAGACTCGCACACGAGTTCGGTGGGTCGCTGCTTTGCCACAGTGTTGTTCGTTCGGATCATTCGCTTCAAGCCTATTGTTCAGCTCAGTATTCGTTCGATTCATTTCCTGCTAAACCTCTTGCAAGCTGTTCGTACGTCGAGTTGTATCTCGGAGGGTATGTCGACTCTTCAAGTACTTCAAACCATGGAGTGGCCCTGCCGCGGAGGACTCGAAAGTACTCCCAAAACGAGATGGGCCCTTGGCGTCTTTAGTACCATCTTACAACTTTCACGGACAAAAAGAATCGCGAATAAACACATCCGCAAAATCCCTACAGTTGAGAGATTCGCAAATTTTTTTGTCCGCGAAAATTTCTAGCTACAAATGGAGTCGAACGACGAAATTAGCGAGTCGAAATTTCTTTCGTATTGCCACCGACCGTAGTTACAAATTGTTATTGTTTGCACTAAATCTGTAATTCTATCTCTTCTAATTCGATCCTAGTGTCTAATCCGATACCGGATAAACGTTTTTAACAACCGTAGGGGAGCATACGCAGTGGCCGTGTGTACACGAAAAGGTCGTTCGGAGAATGATTGTGCGCATTCGTTCTGAACGAATTTACTGCGGAAATGGTTTACTCCGAGTACAAGTAACAGAGAATTAAATTCTTGAGTACGCCTACACGAAGAGTTCGCGTTTAAAGGATAATATGCGCATTCGTTCTGAACGAATTCGCTACAGAAATGATTTACTCCGAGTACAAGCAGCAGAGAATTTAATTCTGACATTCCAAGGATTTGATTCCTACCAATTTGTACTACAATCATAGTTCGTTTGTTATTATTCTTCTAGTTTACCTGTAGTTCGTCTGTAGTCGGCTAATGCCCTGAGTTGTAGTTGTAAATCGACGGTCTGTTATTGTTCTGTAATAAAGGCGTTATAAATTCGTTATTCTGCCGTATTGTATTTACAAAACGTAAAGTTTTTTGTGATGCCTACTGTACGTATGTACGTATGTATGTACATCCTTGCTTACTATCTCCCACAAAGTACTTACAGATTGGCTACTATTGGTACAATGCAAAACTCTTAATCGCGTACGATTGACACAGAGGAGAATCCTCTGGTTTAAGGATAGTACCTTCATGTCTCCAACATGTACACTGGCAATAATGTATGTTCTGGGCAATACTATCAACATGGGGTACTTTTTCCAATCTCAAGAGTATGCGTTTAGCAGAATCCTCCTGTACTTTGTGATTTCTGCGGTTGTGTTGGCGGTTGTTTGGATATCCATATTTGTCTTGTGTGCTTACATGGTTTTGTGGGTATCCCACGTGTCTACAAAGCCACAAGGGTCACCGATAAACGTTTTCCGTTGTGATACTCTGTATTGGGGGGGTCCCTGTCTATTGTTTTCTGTTAACATTTTTTACTATTTCCTGTTTTTTGAGTGTTTCGGTTCATTTTTTCTTTTCCTTTGTGTGTTTAGGGTTTCCTGTACTTCCTTCTTTCTGTTCTACACAAGAAACTCTTAATGGTCCTCTACTTTATGGGATTGTTCTGTGTTTATGCGGAGAAAGTTGTAAAATACTTAATATCATTGCAGTGAGTACTGTCCAATCTGATACTCAATGGTGATTGAAAGAAACCCCACTTCATACATTCTCCTGTTTGTTTTTTTATTTCTACACTTTGAATCTTATTTATGCTGAATTAATCCTTAGCGTAGCTACAAGAAGCATAGTCTGTCATGTTGCTACAGTGTGTGTGTGTGTGTGTGTGTGTGTGTGTGTGTGTGTGTGTGTGTGTGTGTGTGTTTATTGTCATTCTGTAATTCGAAGTCACCAAAGCTCCATTCAATATTCATTCTTATTTTAGTACAACTTAAAGTGTACAATATGAGCTGAATGTGAACTCAAAATGTGATATATATCCGTGATAGAATAAAGGTTTTACAGTGTATACAGTTCTTTATATTGGGTTACAGTGGAGCATATATACGTATGGTTAACTGTCTTTTGGCTTTTATTTGTGTGTGTGTGTGTGTGTGTGTGTGTGTGTGTGTGTGTGTGTGTGTGTGAGTGTGTGCATTAAGGTGCTACCCAGATTTCAACGATATCCGTGGCAACATTTTCAAGTGTGGTGCGGTGGTCCACACACCACCGTACTTCAAGGTTATTGCTGGTGGTTGGTATTGTTCTGAGAAACCATCCGTCAGTGTCGCAGCACTTGTTTCCAGGGTTCAGGCATCCGCTACCATCCCAGAGTGGGTCATTCCATTGGAATTGGTGATTAGATACAATCTCAGATACCTCGTTAGCATACTGGTACCCCGACTCACAGAAATAGTGATCTTGTACGAACTCGGGAATTCCTTCTTTACTGTTCGGGTCTGATCGGGCACAAGGGCAGCGATCTTGCAATTTTGCGTCTTCTGCTCTTCCTGCTACATATGACCACAGGTGCTCTCTGGGAGCACCGTGTGTGATGGAGACTCCGTGTAGATATGCATTGTTGATGTCTGTGAGCTGTTTGTTGAAACCTTCTGGAGTTCCTAGCTGGTACCCACGAACGCGACCGCAGACTTGTCTGTACAGACCTTGTGAATAGAAGTAAACCGACAAACAACCTGTGTTTGCTGAACTTGCACACGCAGACTTGCCCTGACCATTGTCTACCATAGTTAGATTGCTAGGGCAGTTGGCTCCATTCTCAGTATTGATGTATGCCACACGTCTCCATTGTGTGTTGTACTGACCGCACTTTGTAAATGCACTTTTCATATCCTTTACCTGCTTGTGCAGAAGTTCAATATTCAGTTTGACATGTAAAATATCCCACGTTAGATTCTGGTGTACAGCTGTGATCACACGCTCAAATTCTTCATTGGTAAGTGTGGTATCTCCAGGAGTACCCTGAGCTCCAGGCTGTCCTTGTGGACCTGCTGGTCCCCGCAGTCCTGTTCTGCCTGGCTCACCTCTTTCTCCTGTGCTGCCTGGAGCACCCTGCAGTCCAGCTTGCCCTTTCTCACCTTTTGAACCGGCAGTGCCTGGTGGGCCCACTGCTCCACGCGGACCCTGGCTACCTTTTGGGCCTATTTTCCCAACTGAACCTTTACTACCATTACGTCCAAATAATCCACGTTCTCCCTTGACACCTTGAATGCCCCGGTCTCCCTTTTGGCCTTGTCCAGAATTGCCTGGTTTTCCTGTGATCCCTGGGGGTCCTAGTAGACCCTGTGGTCCAATGGCACCTTGTTTTCCTTGCTCTCCTTTGCTACCTTTTGGTCCTTCTGCACCCGGTACTCCAAGTATGTGTGCTGTGAATTCCAGTGTCCCCGTAGGATTGGATATACACTGAGTGACATTTTCACTTGTGCAGTTGCGAAAAAACAGAACAATGAACACTGCAATGATCAGTATGACTTTCATCCTAGAACTACCTACAGTCTACTCTTCATCCATTAGATGTGTTGCTCCTGCAAAAATCTGTTTTTATTGTTGTAGGCTGTTTTTTGCTGCCTAGTCCATCCCATAAACACAATTCTGCGGTCATGTTCTGGTACTTGACCTTGTTATTGCTCCAATCATTCCTCCAAACCAACATTGTGGTTAAAATGTGTTCACTATTCCCTGAATTCTTTCCACATGTGGTATGCTCCTGTCATCCAGAATAAACCATAGACCACTCCTCTGACCCTTTCACCTTTTTTGGTCCTTAAAAGGTCACAGCCATCCTCTATTGATTTCATTTCAACTTCCACATAAACATAATCTGCTTAGGAATTTGAGTTGGGCAACTGTTTTCATAGCGATAACCAAAAAATAGTTGATTGTTATGAAAACACTCCTCTCGGTGAACAAACAGCTGTATGCAAGTGATTTGAATGCACGAACTGGAGTCCCAACTTTTTGAGTTGTTAATTCAAATTTCTTGTTTGTAAACGGATTCCTTTCAATTTTGTTAGTAAATAATTTATGAGCAGTAGGTACAGTATGTATGTATATTGAAAAATTCCTACAAGTGTCAGTATAATTATTTGTATCCTGTTTTGATGTGGGAATATGCTTACGTGTAGTGCTGTGCAGCTCTCAGTGTATGGTCAATTTGATCTTTGGTGCAACAAGTGACCCATGTACGTATGTTACTGCATCTCTATGTAGGGATGGTCTGTCTGTTCCACTGTTCAAGTAAGAATCCCTGTTTTGTGCTCGGGGTTTACTGTGTATTGCTGTGTGTGTATAGTATTATCCCCTTTTGAGAGACCACCCTTAGGGACCTGTGAAAGGCAATCTTCCTAAAGGAGTGGTCTCTAACGAGGGGAAATTCACTGTGGGATATTCAGTAGTACCCCTTTTGAGAGACCACCCTAAGGGACTTGTGAAAGGTGGTCTTTCAAAAGAGGTGGTCTCTGATGAGGGGGAGATTAATATGGGCCACATACACATTTGTGACCAGCAAAATCTGTCTTACAAAAGGGGTGGTCTCTCAAAGAAGGTACTACTGTACACTGTACATACAAATAGTTGCATATACGTACTGTAGGATGCTAATAGCAGATCAAACCCTCACGTGATCTTTCACCAGTGTGCTATAAGGCTTTTACAGGGTAAACTACCCCTCATCAGTAGCACCGGGTGACATCCTCTGACAACTAGGATCCAACGGAAAAGCTGAGGATTGGCTGTAGCAAGGAGCAATGAAAATCGCTTCTTTGATCAGCCAAAGTACATATAAAGCTAATTTCTGTACAAGGATAGAAAATGCCAAAATTTGGACTTTCTATGACTTGATACCTTCATGTTATTAGCATCATTTTCTTATTCTATTACTGTCCTTCATAGTCAGGACTGTTAGTATGTCTGTTCAGCCACCACATGCACACAAGTGGCTGAAGTGTGTTCAGTTTCATTGTATTCACGGCCAAGGAGCGATGGAACATAAATTTTTCAAACTTGGATATGGTCTACTACAGGGGGTATCAGGTTATGGCAATTCCAGATTTTGTCCCATCATCACTCTGCCCCATTTGATTTCCTTCGTATTGACATGTTTACATTTGAGGTGTCTGAAGTAGGATACGTACCTCCATATACAGGATAGCTTACTGTTATCTTAGTGGTGTCCTTGTTTCTCTGTACAGGACAGCTTACTGTGGTCTCAGTGGTGTCCTTATTGTAGAGGTTTCACCGTACAGGACAGCTTACTGTGGTCCCAAAGGTGTCCTTATTGCAGAGGTTTCACTATACAGGGCAGCTTACTGTGGTCCCAAAGGTGTCCTTATTGCAGAGGTTTCACTATACAGGGCAGCTTACTGTGGTCCCAAAGGTGTCCTTATTGCAGAGGTTTCACTGTACAGGACAGCTCACTGTGGTCCCAAAGGTGTCCTTATTGCAGAGGTTTCACTATACAGGGCAGCTTACTGTGGTCCCAAAGGTGTCCTTATTGCAGAGGTTTCACTGTACAGGACAGCTTACTGTGGTCCCAAAGGTGTCCTTATTGCAGAGGTTTCACTGTATATCTAATGGGATAATGTATAGTAGAGCCTTTGCTCAAAGGTTCCCCTTAGCATCCCAACTTTCGCTGTTTTATGCGCATACGTAGGCCCTCCAACATGGCTACAGAGATAGAGCAGATCCTGGAAAGGTGCTACAAGCAATCGAGAGCCGTGGACAGGGAATCTCTGTGTATTGTGGCTGGAGAGAAGGTGTGTACCCCATTGTTTTGCATGCTGTTGTATACATAGAACTTGGAGGGTACACAGAATCATACATGCATAGTTTGTTATCCGAGATACATACATAGATACTTGCTATTGGAGCTTGTTTGTGCCTGTACACTGTTAACTACCCAGGGACAGAAAGACGATAGTGTTGTAGGTATTATCAACATGCGGGTATGATGTATGGACAGTGTGTACAGGGGACCCCTCTATTCTGGACACCTTGGGACCAGAAAGCACTGTCCTGATTATTGAGATGTCCTCATTTCATGGGGTTGTGGGGTGGCAGCCCCCACAAGGTTTTATCTCAAATTTCTCCTCATTTCAGGGGTTGAAGTTGATCTATATCAAAGTGTAGTTGATAATTTGGTTCCAGTGGTATGTGTCCATAATGGAGGGGTGTCCGCAATTTGGGGTCTGGTCGTGCTGATTGTGCCCTGCTTCTTGTCTGAGAGCATGTGTCACAATTTCTCATCAAATGCAGAACGGCATCTATTGTATGTACGTATGCACAGAAAGAGTATGGAAAGACAACATGTGCAACACTGGTGCTATTCACAATGTCTTGTACTTGCAGCATTGTGAATTCACAGACATACAGTCAGACCTCACTCGAGTGTCATTCCAGGAGATATGATGATATCTGTCAATCACATTTGCCTGTTTTTACATTGTACCAACAAGTGGTTAACCAGATGGGCCTTCTAAGTAGATGGAGTGTGTGTGGGGGGGAGGGGGGGTGTTAGTAGAAATGTCTGAATTTTGTCTTATAGAAGCCGTGTGCACAGTTCTGATTGTGATGTTGTAGGTGTGGGAGGTGAGGGTGGACTGTCATGTGCTGGACTACTGTGGGAACATTGTGGACTGCTGCTCTATAGCTGCCATTACAGCTCTCAAGCACTTCAAGTAATCATGTGTAAATGTACCATTTGTTTCTGCGGCCCATTTTTACCTTCGTCCTTGCTCTTCCCACCCTCTGTCCCTCTCTTCCTTTCCTCCCTCTCCTTCTCCCTTTCTCATCCCTTCCCCTCTCTCACCCCCTATCACCCTCATTCCTATGCCCCTCTCCCACCTCTCTCCCTCTATATCACCCTTCCTTCCTATTTCTTTCCTCTTCATCTCCTCCTATGTACATATACTGTATGTATTACACTCATATTGTACATACTGCATGTATGTTAGTTATGTTTCCACTGTAAGTGTACAAATCTGTTAAATGTGTGTTTACATGTGTGAACACATTTTTCTGTGGTTTCGCCCTTTTCAGGCGTCCAGATGTGACTGTGATTGGCAATGAAGCTACAGTGGTACGTATGTAAGTGAGGAAGGTTGTATGTATGTACTGTGTGTACAGTACCTCTCTCTCTATATATATAATGCTCAGTGTACATACGTACGTACAAATGCCAATTTCCTCCTACAGCACTGTACTACATATGTCTGTTTAGTTTTATGGTTACATGTGAACATACTGTACGTACGTCGTATTTAGTAGTTACTACACTTGGTGTATGCAGGAGAACACTCTCTGGTATATAAAAATTTATACGCACACACACACACACACACACACACACACACACACACACACACACACACACACACACACACACACACACACACACACACACACACACACACACACACACACACACACACACACAAACACACACACACACACACACACACACACACACACACACACATACACACACACACACACACACACACACACACACACACACACACACACACACAAACACACACACACACACACACACACACACACACAAGTGTAACTTTTGTGTGTTTTATGGTATTCAGTGGAACCCCTCTAATCCAGATCTCTGTAGACACCCCTCTATTATGGACACATGCAACTGGAACCAAATGTGTCACTATGCTCTGATGCAGAGCAGCTTCAACCCCTAATAATCAGGGCTATCTTTTCTGGTCCCAAAGTGATCAGTATAGGGGGGTTCTGCTGTACTTGTGTTTACGTACTCTCTTGTGTATTATCTGCATGTGAGCTTCCTGTACTCTGTTATGTGTGTACTTTATCATAATGTGTTCAACGTGTGTACTTGTCTGTGTGTTGCTTGTGTGCTTCCCTGCATGCTCTACGTGTGTGTAGTTTACTCTATTCTTCATGTCTGTACTTTACCTTGTGTTCTACACACTTTGCTTATCACCATCATCACCATACTATCCATATGTACAGTACATGTGAACATGTGTGCTTGCATGTATTGTCTATTTGTGTGGTCCTGTGCCAGATGTGCATATGTATGTATGCAGTATGTCTGTCTATGTTTTATCAACATGTGTGGCCATGAACACCATGTTTGGGATGTGGGCTTCTGTACATGTGTACTGTATACACATGTGTTGACTGGGTGGTTGTGTACTTAATGTACCCTCACCTGAGCTGGCTCTCTTCACAATGTTTGGCTAATAGTGTAAACAACAACCAACAAGGGATTGGAGTGTCACTGTCATTTTTTGATGCCTGCCTTATTAGGTTGTACACAATGAATTTCATTGCAGCAAAAGTATAAGTGTAATATGTACTATACATGCACTGTATGTGCTTTATGGTCAGAAAGTTCATGAAGGTTCATGCAGGTGTGTACTAACTAACATTGCTTGCCTCAGGGTAGTCTGGCCTGCTACTACTGTCCCGGGTATGTGCTTCTTCACCCGCCCTCCCAGCTTAGTGGGAGGGCCTTAGCATGCCAGACTCGCTTTAGGGTGGCAAGAGCTTCTGGAACATTCTTCAGTGTTTTGACTAGCAGTGTAAACAACACAGGGTAATTGGATTATCTCAAGGATCACAAGACCTGTGGGTGGGGCATTCATTACCCCTGGGAGATCCTCACCTTTTCCGCCTCAGTAGCAGATGATAATGAGAAGGTGATGAGAGCCCTCATTAGCATGGAGGACAGATGAGGGTGACAGACATCCAGAGTCCTTTGAACTTTCAGTGTTGAGAGTTTTATGATTCCAGTTCTGGTAACTGTTGAGTTTGTGGTGGGAATCTGCAATTTTTTTCTCGTTTTTGTTTTCACAGTGAAACAGACTGTGCAGCACAATATATGTAGGTATGTGTGTGAAGGATTATAAGGAATTTATGAGTGAAATATCTGTGAGCCAACTGCCTGATCGTCTGCTATCATCATCCTCCTGAATATTTGAATGATCAGATTGGAGAGAATGTTGGATTCCTGACATGCTGAACTGTAGAGGGCCGCATGAGCCAATTATGCGCACATAATTCCATGAATAATAGGCACCTCTGTGAATCAGGAATAATTTGCAAATAATAGGGAACATTCTAAAATTTGTAGCACAAAATGGCCAATCAGGCCAACATGGAACGTGTTTCCTTCCCCTTTAAATGGCTGTTTCATTTCACAGTAGGAACTATTCCCTTAAGAATGTGTAAGACCACACAATTCATGCTGCAGTGAGTATAAATAATGTTGAGTCTTCTGTCTAGGTTGTCACAAACATGATTCTTTACAAGTGGGAAACTTTACAGACAAAGCTACAGTACATAGAACGTCATTTAAGGAAAGCATTGGAGCTGAATAATAGGGTGTGCATTTGAGAATAATAGGTGGAGTTTGGACGAATAATTGAATATAATAATAGGTGGTATTTGGTGAATAATTGGCTCATGCTAGAGGCCTACGCTGTACAAGTACACATTATTGGCATGTTATTTTATGAATACATATCAGTGCTCACTGTTTGATGTTCATCATCATCATCATATTGACAGTCACACATGCACGCATGGTTTCTTTTAGAGGGATTGCAGGGAAGAATCCCCACCCCCCACCCCCCATAGCCTGGTTCCCCCTCTCCCCTGTAGTCCAGTTTCACCTGCCCCCCCCCCTCCATTCCCCCCTTGAGTCTTGTTTCTGTAACATACGTATGTACACAATGCATATTTCTGTAACATTGTACACTATTGCAGCTGTGATCTACAGTACGTATGTACCATGAACTGATTTCCATGCTTGCTGACACTGTCAGTTTTGCCTGTACCTGTGCAGCACTCTGTCCTGGAGAAGAACCCAGTTCCTCTGAGTGTACATCACATGCCCGTCTGCGTCACCTTTGGGTTCTTCACGGACCACACCTACCTCCTTGTTGACCCCACACACCGGGAGGAGCAGGTGATGAAGGGGAAGCTGATTGTGGGGATGAACTCACACCGGGAGGTGTGTGTTCTCCAGCTGGTGGGAGGTGTGGCAGTTCTACCAGACCAGGTCTGTGTGCTTGTATGTACAGTATATTGCCTGGTTCTCTGTATGTGTGTTTGTGTGTTTGTGTGCTTGTGTGTTTGTGTGTGTGTGTGTGTGTGTGTGTGTGTGTGTGTGTGTGTGTGTGTGCGTGTGTGTGTGTGTGTGTGTGGCACTGTGTGTGTGTGTGTGTGTGTGTGTGTGTGTGTGTGTGTGTGTGTGTGTGTGTGTGTGTGCATGTGCATATGCGCACACACACATATAATTTCCATGATATTTGGATGACATGTGATGCCATTTGGGAGACAGACGATGCATAAGTTCAGTGTTTGTCATACATTTTGTCAGACTCCACTTTTGCATTCCTGGTTGAACCCAGACTGTGATTGTACTATGTATATATACCTGTGTACTATGTATTGTCCTTGTACTTCATCATCAGTATGTGCTGCTCAGGAGGTATTAGTTCTATCCTGTCCAAGTGTGCTGCAGCAGAAATACAGTGCTGATTAACTGAGGACAAAGCACCCAAGGTCATCAGAACTGTATTTTCTGCTGCAGCACACCTGGACAGGATATAACTATTTTGTATCCTGGCAACCATTCACTATTGACTGTTGGTGTGTACAGCCTAATGTAGAGTTGATCAGTTCCAGCCACTTACACTATTAATTGACATCAATTGACATCAATTAGGAAGTGTGCTACATCTCAAATGTCGACACGCTTTATTTTTTGATCCACCCATAATTCACCCACACACCAGGATACAGTATGTACTACCTGTACTATGTAGTATGTGCTACTGTGTAGTATGCGCTACTGTGTAGTATGCGCTACTGTGTAGTATGCGCTACTGTGTAGTATGTGCTACTGTGTAGTATGCGCTACTGGGTAGTCTATTGTTTTGTCCCAACCCAATCACTGCAGATTTATCGCTGTACTCAAATTGCCAACGTAAAGGCGAAGGACATACTAAAGAAGATAAATGAAGTACTTGAACAGACCTTGCAAGATGAGAAGGGAATTATCCCCTTAGAAACAAGACCCAAGACGATTAAGTCAACTCTTGACCACGGTGAGGAGATGAAAATTGAAGTGGATCACTCTCCGCTAAGAGTAGAAGGAAATAAAAAGAAGACACAACCCTCTGTACGAGAATTGGTGAGTTTGCATGTTCATTGTCTAGTGCTGCAGGTCTGCTTTTTACACAGTGAACCCTCTCTGTCCGACACTCAATGGGTCTCAAGAAATGTTGGATTGGGAGGATGTTGGATTACAAAGTGACTAGTAGCATACTTTGTATGGTGACTGTATCTCGTAAGATGATTGGATTAGAGAGAATGTCGGATTTTAGAGGTGTCAGATTACAGAGAGTCAACTGTACTACTACAGACAGTGGAACCTCTCTATAGTAAACCCTGGATACAATGAACTCCCTGATATAACAAACATACACCTTAGAATGCACACCTATTTGTAAATGAACCCTGATGTAGTGAACACTACAGTACACACACACACGCACGCACGCACACACACACACACACACACACACACACACACACACACACACACACACACACACACACACAGTCTACTGGAAAATGCACCAGTTGAACCTCACTATAATGAACCCTGGATACAATGAACTCCCTGATATAACAAACACAGACCTTAGAATGTACACCTATGTATCTACTCTATTGGAAATGAACTCTGATGTAGTGAACATCTTCATGAAAAATTTCAGTCTATGGTCCTGAGGGGGTTCGTTATAGAGAGGTTTGGCTGTAATATATAGGATATGTAATTGTATGTTTCTTGTATGGTGTAAGTAATGACTTTCCTAGTGGGCATGTGCTGGCATACTTAGTTGTGTGTGTGTGTGTGTGTGTGTGTGTGTGTGTGTGTGTGTGTGTGTGTGTGTGTGTTTATGTGTGTGTGTGTGTGTGTTTATGTGTGTGTGTGTGTGTGTGCATGTGTGTGTGTGTGTGTGTGTGTGTGTGTGTGTGTGTGTGTGCATCCCTGTGTGTGTGTGTGTGTGTGTGTGTGTGTGTGTGTGTGTGTGTGTGTGTGCATCCCTGTGTGTGTGTGTGTGTGTGTGTGTGTGTGTGTGTGTGTGTGTGTGTGTGTGTGTGTGTGTGGTACTCTAACACCCCTTGTGTGTTCATATATGTAACATCTGGTGCTAACGTAACTGGACTGGCTAATTTATTTATGATGTTTTGCTCCTTTCACACGCCATCTGTCATCTGCATGTAGCGATTGTCTGAGTGTATGTACAGTACATACTGTATGTCAATGTCAATGTCAATAATTTTCAAAAAAGAGGTTGCCCCGTCAGCTATAAGCTGGTATAAATGGGGGACCAAGTTTACAATACATTACTACAATCACATAAGGTAACATGTATACTATAGATGAAAATCAAACAAAAAAAAGAAACAAACAAAATGTATGTTTCAGTTCCTTCATAGTATATAGGCAGGTGTATACTGTGCTGTTCATCTCCAAAACATTTTTTGGCAGTGCTATGATCACCTTCATGTCACTACATATTGAGTAGGTTTTTTTGCTCGTTTTACATAGTTCTCCATTTGTCTACATAACTGCATGCTGTTGTCCAGTCTGACACACTGGGTCTTGTTGTCACTATTAATGATGGTGACATGTGAAAATAATTATGTGTGCTTGCATGCATACATGTGTGCATTTGTACATTTATGTGTGACTGTTTTTAGTGTTGCTGGATATAATTTGTGTAGGTTCCCAATGTGGCATATGAGATGGGAGTGGGTGGTTCTAATATGTGGGACCTGCCCACTGTGGAAATGGAAGGGTCTGACTTGGAGGGTGATCACAAAATGGATTCACACGACGGAGTGTCGCAGGTCAAGGACCTTGACTCGGAAGAAGAAGAAACAGTGGTTCTTACATCAGTCAATTTAGACTATCAAACGTGCGTACATGTGTTGAATGTCTGAAAGCAGTATAACAGGTGTATGTTGAAGCTTCTATCCATACACATGTCCCATCCCACTCAGCTACGTATAACTGTTATTCACTCTACTTCTGCCCCCCACTCACTCAACCACTCAACCGACCCCACCCACTCACCCACTTTACCAACTCTGCCCACTCACCCACTCAACTTACTCCACCCACTCAACGGACCCCACCCACTCACCCACTATACCAACTCTGCCCACTCACCCACTCAACTTACTCCACCCACTCAACCGACCCCACCCACTCATCCACTTACAGTAACTGATCCCACCCACTCACTCACCCACCACTCACCTACTCACCCACACAACCAACCAATCACCCACTCAAGTGACCCCCTGCCACTCACCCACTCAACCACACAACTGACCACAGACATTCACTAACTTGCTCACTCAACTAACTCCACCGCTCATCCACTTGCCTGATGCAACACACTCTCCACTCAGTTTATCTTCATCTGTTTGTCTACTTTTACGAGTAGGTCCACTACAACTTGTGTTGTTTGTCACTGTAGGCGGGATATCTCAAAACCTGAGTCCTTGGCTGTGCAGAAG
>CAUJGJ010000188.1:2193570-2248570 GCA_963170055.1 Halisarca cf. caerulea | reverse complement strand
TCATTCCATAGTTATATATACTACCCTTGCTCACCTTTCACAGCCTACTGTGAGGCAAACAGCAAGAGTCAAGTACCAGGCATTGCTAATCTTGCTGAACAGGTGAGAGAAACTGCATGCATGCATGTACAGTATGTACTTGTAGTGAATCCCCTGTAATCCAGACTCTTGAATTGCAGACATTGAGGATGCTTGTTCTCTCCATAGAAGGAATATGCACTACTTCCTTTTAGCATTTACATAGCACAGTGAGACCTCACTTATCCGCACCTCAGATATCCAGCTCCCTTACCTTCCGCAGTAGTTTTATTGGAACAAATCTGCAATAATCCTATTGTACACTACATTACAGCTCCCTCATTTATCCAGTACCCTCTCTTTATCCTCAATATTTCATCCAGAATGGATGTGTGCGGATAAGTGAGGTCCGACTGTATGTATACTTTGTATGTGCACCAAGTACAGTACACACAGTAGATATTAAAGACGTAAGTTGTACTGTTATAGTACACTTTTCCTGTGTCCTAGTGCTTGATATACGTAGATAACCAATCGATCTCCCTCCCTCTTCTCCCTCTCCCTCCCTCTTCTCCCTCTTCCTCCCTCTTCTCGATCCCTCTCCCTCCCTCTTCTCCCTCTTCTTCCCTCTTCTCCCTCTTCCTCCCTCTTCTCCCTCTTCCTCCCTCTTCTCGAGCTCCCTCTTCCTCCCTCTTCTCCCTCTTCCTCCCTCTTCTCCCTCTTCCTCCCTCTTCTCGAGCTCCCTCTTCCTCCCTCTTCTCCCTCTTCCTCCCTCTTCTCCCTCTTCCTCCCTCTTCTCCCTCTCCCTCCCTCTTCTCCCTCTCCTTCCCTCTTCTCCCTCTCCTTCCCTCTTCTCCCTCTCCCTCCCTCTTCTCTCTCTCCCTCCCTCTTCTCCCTCTTCCTCCCTCTTCTCCATCTTCCTCCCTCTTCTCCCTCTTCCTCCATCTTCTCCCTCTCCCTCCTTCTTCTCCATCTTCCTCCCTCTTCTCCATCTTCCTCCCTCTTCTCCCTCTCCCTCCCTCTTCTCCCTCTCCCTCCCTCTTCTCCATCTTCCTGTTTGTACCCCTCCTGAAGATCCTACAGCTGCAACAACAGCAGTCCAGTGGGCAAGGGCAGCAGGGAGATGGAGGTAGTGCTGCTGTGAGGATGATGAACTTGGAACTGGACAATCTGACCTCCAACACTCCCTTGGCTTCTACAGACCTAAGACGGGTCAATACATACCTGGAAGCACTGATAAAGTGAGTGTGACCTGGTCATGTGTACAGTGGACTGCTCTATTCCGGACACCTTGGGACCAAAGGGGACTGTTCTGATTATTGAGGTGCCCTCATTTCAAAGGTTGAAGATGTACTGTGGCAAGGCATAATTAATTTAGTTCCAGTAGCATGTGACCACAATAGAGGCTATCCGCAATTCAGGGGGCTGGATTAGAGAGGGTTCAGCTTTACTCCATTATCAAAATATACAGCTTGCAACTTGTATTGCTAGGTTTGATAGCAGCTTCATGGATCACACCTACTTGATGTGGTTAATTTCAGATTTGCTTGTCTATTTTCACTATATGACAGCTGTACCACTAGCTTATGGATGTATGTATGAGTGTATGTATGTATTATGTGTATGTATGTACAACGCATGTCAGTTTGTTTGTAGCAATATCTTATACATGATACGTATGAAGGGACACCTCTGCAATAAGGACACCATTGGGACCACCATAAGCTGTCATGTACAATGAAACCTCTATAACAAGGACACCATTGGGACCACAGTAAGCTGTCCTGTACAATGAAACCTCTATAACAAGGACACCATTGGGACCACTGTAAGCTGTCCTGTACAATGAAACCTCTACAATAAGGACACCATTGGGACCACCATAAGCTGTCCTTTACAGTGAAACCTCCATAATAAGGACACCTCTGAGACCACAGTAAGCTGTCCTGTGTAAGGAGGTGTCCTTATTCGCATGGGTTGAATGTACACATGTCATTGTGGAGGATGTCAAATATGACAGAGAAATGGTCCCTGCTAAAGGATGTGGCTGCATTTTGGAAGTGTCCTTTTATAAAGGTTCGCACTATAGACAATCACCAGAATGAGCTGGTCCTGGTATGGCAGTCTGGCCAGCTACAGCCGTCCCACTCATGGGCTGAGTGGGCGGAGACGTAAGTCATAGCAGGCCAGACTAACAGTATAGGGGACACACATTACAGGATACAAAGTGCACATGTTCCATAAACTACTGTATAACCACACACGTTGAGGTACATATATACTGTATGTATATAATCTATATCCCATCTGAAGTACAGTGAGCTCTCTTCTCCATACTTGTAGTATATCACAGAGCAGTGGGACATCGTTTGAAGCTTTTGTTGATATCAATGTACGTAAGTGTCCAGGAAATTGTTAAAAGTGGATGATGAATCTCTTTTGTACGCTGCATATACAGGTATACTAGGATGTTTGCTGTTGTTTGCAATATTGCAGGTTGTGCTCAGTATTATCAGCAATGTCTTGGACCCAATCAATACATGTGGATGGCTTTGTATAGTGAGTGTGTGCATGTGTGTGCATGTATGTTTGTGTGTGTACGTGTGTGTGTGTGTGTGTGTGTGTGTGTGTGTGTGT
Source organism: Halisarca cf. caerulea (assembly GCA_963170055.1). Lineage (NCBI taxonomy): Eukaryota > Metazoa > Porifera > Demospongiae > Chondrillida > Halisarcidae > Halisarca > Halisarca cf. caerulea. Next base: position 2,245,915 of record CAUJGJ010000188.1, on the reverse strand, counting down.
GTGTGTGTGTGTGTGTACGTGTGTGTGTGTGTGTGTGTGTGTGTGTGTGTGTGTGTGTAAGTGTGTGTGTGTGTGTGTGTGTGTGTGTGTGTGTGTGTGTGTGTGTGTGTGTGTGTGTGTGTGTGTGTATGTGTGTGTGTGTGTGTGTGTGTGTGTGTGTGTGTGTGTAAGTGTGTGTGTGTGTGTGTGTGTGTGTGTGTGTGTGTGTGTGTGTGTACGTGTGTGTGTGTGTGTGTGTGTGTGTGTGTGTGTGTGTAAGTGTGTGTGTGTGTGTGTGTGTGTGTGTGTGTGTGTGTGTGTGTATGTGTGTGTGTGTGTATACATGTGTGCACACATGAGTACATTATTATTATATGCATGCATGTATTTGTGCACATGCTTTACAATATACAGTGAAATTTCTCTAATATGAGCCTCTGTACATCGTCCACACTGTCTAAACCGGCCATCCTGTTTGGTCTCAAAAGTCACCCATATATTGAAATGAACCTGTCTATTCTGGACACCTCTCTAATCCGGCCAAATTTCTTGGTCCCAAGATGGCCGGACTGTAGAGAGGTTCACTGTAAGTGGATGTGCAGTACATATACGTCCGCCTTACACGCTGCACTATAGCCACCTTATACGTGCGCAGGTACGTATACTGTGTACTAGGGCACGCATACAATACGTATGCTGAGTGGGAACATAATAAGTACTGTACATACAACATGTGAAAATTTCATCAGTCCGGCCACCTGAGACCAAGAAATTTGACCGGAGTAGAGAGGTAGCCGGAATAGACAGGTTCATTTTAATATATGGGTGACTTTTGGGACCAAACAGCTAGCAGTATGGTTAGATTAGGCAGTGTGGCCAATTTACAGAGGCTCGGATTAGAGAGGTTTCACTGTATAGCTGTACATGTACAGTATGCACACGCACACACTACTGCTTTCTGTATCTTTTTGCAATTTCAGTCCGAGAGCAGAAAAGGTCCCTCTAGACTGCTGTTCAACATAGAGAGGATAGCAGCAATCATTGGACAGGATGTTCTGAGGGACATGGTTTACGTTCAAGGAAACATTGGTGAGTTACAGTATGTAGCACACTGGTTAGACAGTGGTATAAACCCCTCTATCCCGGACACTTTGGGACCAGCACTGTCCTGATTATTAAGATTTCCTCATTTCAGGGGTTGAAGCTATTCCATATCACAGTATAGTGAAGAATTTGGTTCCAGTGCCATGTGTACTGTGGCCAGCTAGGGTGTCCGCATTTCAGGGGTTTGGATTAAAGGGGATGTGTACTGTGTACATACATATGTGGAGTTATGCTACACCATGTGCATACAGTGTATGGTGGATGTTGTAGGATTGTTTTATCTGCTACTGATTTGTGAACTTCATGTATGGAATGCTGTTCAAAGTACAGTGAAACCTCTCTAATCCGACACCTCTATAATCCACCATTCTCTCTAATCCGACCATCTTATGAGGTACATACACCATACTAATGTATGGTAAGAGGCACTCCATAATCCGACAATCTCCTAATCCGACATTATTCTCAGGTCCCATTGAGTGTTGGATTAGAGAGGTTTCACTGTATTCCTGTACAAAGAAGTACACCTTATATGTGTATTATATATTATCAGTGTTTCATTATAATTGATCATGGGCTACTATGATATTGGGTTGCATGCACGCGTGTATGTGTGTGTGTGTGTGTGTGTGTGTGTGTGTGTGTGTGTGTGTATGTGTGTGTGTGTGTGTGTGTGCGTGCGTGTGTGTGTGTGCGTGTGTGTGTTTGTGTGAGTGTGAGTGTGTGTGTGTGTGTGTGTGCGTGTGTGTGTGTGTGTGTGTGTGTGTGTGTGTGTGTACATGTGTGTGTGTGTTTTGTGTGTGTGTGTACATGTGTGTGTGTGAGTGTGTGTGTGTGTGTGTGTGCACGTGCATGCGTGTGTGCTTGTGTGTGTGTGTGTGTGTGTGTGTGTGTGTGTGTGTGTGTGTGTGTGTACATGTGTGTGTGTGTTTTGTGTGTGTGTGTACATGTGTGTGTGTGAGTGTGTGTGTGTGTGTGTGTGCACGTGCATGCGTGTGTGCTTGTGTGTGTGTGTGTGTGTGTGTGTGTGTGTGTGTGTGTGTGTGTGTGTGTGTGTGTGTGTGTGCGTGTTGTGTATGCAAGCTTGACATTGTGTGTTCACTTGTGCATTACAATCCATTAATAAATAATAATGTATCTCAATGGTTCAGTTGAGCACAGATCATAGATTCTCCACATGTACATACGTACATACAGTTGAACTTGCTCAGTAAGTACCTGGTTTAGAACACACTCCGGGATAGTAAGTACTCCTCATTCTGTCCCTGTGTATACCTCATGTACATAAACCAACCCTGATAGTAAATACCTGGTTTAGTACACACTCCTGTATAGTAAGTACTCCTCATTCTGTCCCTGTGTATACCTCATGTACATAAACCAACCCTGATAGTAAGTACCTGGTTTAGTACACACTCCTGGATAGTAAGTACTCCTTATTCTCTCCCTATGTATACCTCATGTACATAAACCAACCCTGATAGTAAGTACCTGGTTTAGTACACACTCCGGGATAGTAAGAACTCCTCATTCTGTCCCTGTGTATACCTCATGTACATAAACCAACCCTGATAGTAAGTACCTGGTTTAGTACACACTCCTGGATAGTAAGTACTCCTTATTCTCTCCCTATGTATACCTCATGTACATAAACCAACCCTGATAGTAAGTACCTGGTTTAGTACACACTCCGGGATAGTAAGTACTCCTCATTCTGTCCCTGTGTATACCTCATGTACATAAACCAACCCTGATAGTAAGTACCTGGTTTAGTACACACTCCTGGATAGTAAGTACTCCTCATTCTGTCCCTGTGTATACCTCATGTACATAAACCAACCCTGATAGTAAGTACCTGGTTTAGTGCATACTCCTGGATAGTAAGTCCTCCTCATTCTGTCCCTGTGTATACCTCATGTACATAAACCAACCCTGATAGTAAGTACCTGGTTTAGTACACACTCCTGGATAGTAAGTACTCCTCATTCTGTCCCTGTGTATACCTCATGTACATAAACCAACCCTGATAATAAGTACCTGGTTTAGTACACACTCCTGGATAGTAAGTACTCCTCATTCTGTCCCTGTGTATACCTCATGTACATAAACCAACCCTGATAGTAAGTACCTGGTTTAATACACACTCCTGGATAGTAAGCACTCCTCATTTTGTCCCTGTGTATACCTCATGTACATAAACCAACCCTGATAGTAAGTACCTGGTTTAGTACACACTCCTGGATAATAAGCACTCCTTATTCTGTCCCTGTGTATACCTCATGCACATAAACCAACCCTGATAGTAAGTACCTCTGATGATAAGTACTGATTTTGTATCTCCTTCGAGGAATGTACTATAAGCTAGTTTCACTGCACATATGTGTATGTAGTATGTACTGCATGTATAGAGTATCAATATGGGCTAATTTGCTATTCTGAGTACAATGTCGTGGTCTTCAATAGCGACAATCTCCATCTTGTTACAGCACTTGTAGTACGCTTAGCCAACACAACAAATACTACATCTTACAACATTACTGTGGACAGAACAGATCTGGCCAGCATGCTATCCAAGACGGATATCAGAGAGGAGAACATTCCCTCCGTGGTTGTCCCCATCGATGCGTTCCTCCTTGCTTCTGGATCCAAGGCTCTTATTTCACTCACTGTGACTGTCCTCAGAACAATCCATCAGATCCTTCCCAGGAGACTGGATGGGTCACGGTAAATTAACCAAATTATTATTCAGTGTTTGCATGTTTTGCCAGTACTGCGTCATGCACAAATGCATTTTGTGTCCACCGAGGTACTGTGTGTGTGTGTGTGTGTGTGTGTGTGTGTGTGTGTATGTGTGTGTGTGTGTGTGTGTGTGTGTGTGTGTGTGTGTGTGTGCGTGTGCGTGCGTGCTCTCACACTGTGCATGCTCATGCATCACACACATGCATTCCTGCACATCTTATAGTATATTGCATGTACATGTATTCATTGTTAGTTCTGGTCACTCATGTTTACATACAGAGCGCATGTGGAGGTGGGATCCCTTGTCCTGTCAGCTCAGGTTGGCAGTGGGGAACGTGTTAGAGTCAACCCCATCTCTTCACCCGTCATCCTCGAGTTTCCTGTTACTCTGCAAGTAAGCTGCTCCCACATCCCATAATGTGTACTCGAATTTACACATACGGGGAAGCCTCTCTAATCTGCCACAATTGGAAATGTCAGTTTTATGGTGGATTAGCGGGGTTGGTGGATTAATGAGGTTTACATCATGGATTAGCGGGGTTGGGGGATTAACGAGATTCGCATCATGGATTATCGGGGTTGGTGGATTAACGAGGTTTACATCATGGATTAGCGGGGTTGGTGGATTAAGGAGATTCACATCATGGATTATCGGGGTTGGTGGATTAACGAGGTTTGCATTGTGTATTAGCGGGGTTGGTGGATTAAGGAGATTCGCATCATGGATTATCGGGGTTGGTGGATTAACGAGGTTTACATCATGGATTAGCGGGGTTGGTGGATTAACGAGGTTAGCATCGTGTATTAGCGGGGTTGGTGGATTAAGGAGATTCGCATCATGGATTATCGGGGTTGGTGGATTAACGAGGTTTACATCATGGATTAGCGGGGTTGGTGGATTAACGAGGTTTACATCATGGATTAGCGGGGTTGGGGGATTAACGAGATTCGCATCATGGATTATCGGGGTTGGTGGATTAACGAGGTTTACATCATGGATTAGCGGGGTTGGTGGATTAACGAGGTTTGCATCGTGTATTAGCGGGGTTGGTGGATTAAGGAGATTCGCATCATGGATTATCGGGGTTGGTGGATTAACGAGATTCGCATCATGGATTATCGGGGTTGGCGGATTAACGAGGTTTACATCATGTATTAGCGGGGTTGGTGGATTAACGAGGTTTGCATCGTGTATTAGCGGGGTTGGTGGATTAACGAGGTTTGCATCATGTATTAGTGGGGTTGGTGGATGAATGAGGTTTGCATCATGCAGAGGGGGAGTCGGGTCTAAAAAGGTGGTCCGGCCATATGATGCGCATTTTTGGGAGCATAGCGAGAAGATATGTTTATAGTCTCAAAATATATAAACAAAAATCACAGTGGAACCCAAAACTAGTGAAAATAAGAATAAAAAGTGAGAATATAACAATCGTAAAGTACTGTAACAGTAAACAATAAGAAAACTTAGAGGCCATTGCCACTGTTTCAGCGTAATAAATTTATAAGCCGCGCGCGCACTTCCTAAAACGTGATAATGACGTGTTGTGACGTTGTCATAAAATGGCAGATTCAGACCGGTGTCACAGTTTAAAGTATCCCCCGTATAAAGTATCCCCCCGGTTAGTTTAAACTAACCCCCCGGTTAGTTTAAACCAGTAAAAATTAACCCCCCTTGGGAAAGAATAACCCCCCTTAACGGCAAGCAATGAAGGTGCATTAGTTAGCAGCAAAATAGATTGCTGTCGCACCAGACACTACTACTCATGGCAAATGCACTAACAGTTTCCAAAGATCGTAAGTAAACACACGAAGTAGAAGACGCCATCTTAATAAGATGCGCTTGACGTAAAGATCGTACTGTAACCATACGAAGCTAGACACTCCATACTACGTATCAGGTTGTTTTGATCTTATTACAATATTTTCACTTTTATATATTATGTTTTTCAAGTTGTATGTATTTTGCCTACTTTCAGTATATGTTTGATACTACGATATGTATTTCTTGTATTACTTTAATATGTACTTTTGGTACTTTATTTTAAAAGTTTTGTTTTTGCCTTCTGGGTACCATGTATATAGCAGCTTCAGGATATTGGTTCCCCAGACTAAACAAGATTTCCTAATATCCTATCCTTGGCTATCCTATTTTTTTGCTTTTTTGTACTAACATCTTGCCTACTTTTATTATGATTATTATTTATATTATGTTATTTTAACTTCCATGCAATACTAAGTATTTTAGCTTTATTGTATAAACATTGCCTGTTATTATGATGTTTAATATTGCAATAATATATCTATTTTTCACTATTATACTCGGTTTAGTATTACATTGGGGGGGGATACTTTGTCCCAAAGGGGGTTGAATTTTCCTAGGATACTTTATCCTGGGGGGATAAAATATCCTAGTATATTTTAGCCGGGGGGATAAAAAATAGGGGGGTTGAAATTTCCCGTGACACCGGTTTAGTATTATAAAGAAAGGCTATCATTTCAGCTAAGGATTAGAACGAATTTAAGAAAAAAATATCAGGTCTTTGCGAAAAAGTGGTCCGGCCATAGCCGGACTGGCCGGAGCGGCGCCGCCGCCCCTGTCATGTATTAGTGGGGTTGGTGGATTAACTAGGTTCACATCATGTATTAGCAGGGTTGGTGGATTAACAAGGTTTGCATCATGCGGTACATGCATTTTAATTTGTTGTTCGGATTGTTGGCGGATTAGCAGGTCTAGTGAATTGTAGGGGGCGGATCAGAGAGATTGCACATACAACTGAACCTCCACGTAAAGGACATGTTGGAAACATTGTAAATTCTGCTCCTTAAGTTTGTCCTTTATAGGGAGGCTGTATGTGTGAAATAGAGGTTCAATTTATATTGTAACTATAGGGAAGAAATATTTCAGACCGCAAACCATGTCCTTTGTAGAGAGGTGTATGTATGCACAGGAAAACTTGTATGATAAGGACACCACTGGGACCACAGAAACTGCACAGTATGTTATGGAGGTGTCCTTATTTGGGAAGGTTAAAATGTGCACATAACAATGTGAGAGGTTTCAAAGGGGGCAGAGAAATGTGATTGACGTTGACTCCGTTAAACGGAGGTGGGTGTATTTCCGAGGTACCCTTTAGTATAGAGAGTTCACTATAGTGTGTGTCCCTATAATGGAGGGCCCACTGGCAGAAGCTCTGCATTGTTTTTTAACAAAAGTGCTTAATTATTTTGTTGAATTCAATATGGCAACTTGCATTTATTGATATTACTTCATTTTACCTCACAACAGAGTGTGGAGAGTCCGGTGTGTGTGTTCTGGGATTTCTCCGAACAGCAATGGGACAACGAAGGTGTTTCACTTGCTCGCTTCAGCACGGACATGAACTCCACATTTGCCACTTGCAGAAGTGGCCATTTGACCAGTTTTGCAGTTCTGTTCGATGTGTCGGGTGCCACACCACTCCATCCTGTTCTGTCCATTCTGACGTACATCGGATGTGGTATCTCAATACTCTGCCTACTCCTCACTCTTCTCTTCCTAGTGTGCCAGAGGTAAACACACGCAGTGCAGTACAATGTATGCATGGCAGATTGCTCACCCACCCAACCCACTCCTATAGTACACACTCATGCACACATGCACTCATCCACACATGTACTGTACATACAATATACATACATGCATACATATACAAAAGTACACATGCAAACACACACGCACACCCACACCCACATACACATGTACACACACACACACATACACACGTACACACACACACACACACACACACACACACACACACACACACACACACACACACAAACACACACATGCACACACACACACACACACACACACACACACACACACACACACACACACACACACACACACACACACACACACACACACACACACACACAACACACACACACACACACACACACACACACACACACACACACACACAAGCAAACGTACAGATATTATGTCAATACTTAGTTATGTACTTGCAAAAGCATGTTGTGTTTCTGTAGGAAAGAGTTGTATGAGAAAGTGAACTATTTTGTTCTCTTCAATTTGTGTATTGCCCTACTCTGTGGACTAATCGTGTTCTGTGCAGGGATTGAGACTGCTACGTGGAATGTGGTATATGTGTGTGTGTGTGTGTGTGTGTGTGTGTGTGTGTGTGTGTGTGTGTGTGTGTGTGTGTTTGTGCATGAGTGCATATGTGCATGCGTGTGTTAGTGTGTGTGTGTGTGTGTGTGTGTGTGTGTGTGTGTGTGTGTGTGTGTGTGTGTGTGTGTGTATGCACACATATTTTAGACCTACCTGACATTAATGCTACCGAACAGTGATATTATAATGCTAATTTTATTTTTTCCTACTCAAAGTTCATAAATTCGATCCCTTCAGATTCCGTGCACTGTTGTCTCTGCTCTTCTTCACTACTTCTTCCTGGCTGTCTTCTCCTGGATGCTGTGTGAAGGCATAACAATTTACAACTTGTTTGTTCGTGTCCTTGGAGCCCACAAGAAAAAATGGATCTACATTTTCTCCGCCATAGGCTGGGGTGAGTTCATGATGTATGTTCCACTATTAAGCTACTGAGAATGTTTTGTATATTATAATCTATTCGAAATGCTCAAATACAAAAAGTATATACAGTGGAACCTGTATAACCCAGTACCCATTGGGGAATGAAAACAGTGCTGGATTAGCAGGTTGCTGGATTACAGAGGTCAGTTTGTATGGTAAAAATTAATGGTCGGTGCCAGAGAATCTTGGCCGGTTTAGGAGAATGCTGGTTTATAGAGGTGCTGGATGAGGCAGGTTCCACTATATATATATATATATGCGCCCGAGTGTTAATCAACACCTAATACTTAGTATATTCCCATGTACCCAGCAAAAGCGGGGTATAACTAATATATATCCCACTTGAAAGGAGGATTTTGCTTGCAGGGAAGGTACTTCGGTGTTAAACTCAAGCCGAACGACGGTTATTATCTTTACAACTCTTTATTTCAGCAACGAACCTTGCGTCTACACCGAATACTGGATACGCATGCACAGCAAATGTAATGCGAGAGATAACGCTTTTAAGGGAAGACAGCTACGACAATACTACGGCGTGAAACAAAACTTACTGGAGCACATGTTTCTTTCTAAAAGTTCGCTTTAGTCTTTATCCATGGCGGTCGTCCTCGAAAGGTTAGAAGAATTCGCGATTGCTCTGTTCGGAAGGACTACTGCTCTCCTAAAAGACTGCAAACGTCACAACGGGGTCTGAAACGATAGGTGTAGATAAAAACGTTCCTAAAAAGAACAATGCTAACTTCTTCGTAGGCTTAGTATACATTGTACGTACAGCAAGGTACTGCTGTTGCATCATCCTGTTGACAAGGCAAGGGGTATATGAATTGGGGTCATTGATATACCCTGGTATATCGCGAATATACCCAAGGCGGTCTCTTTGAAGATAATAGATACTGCCCACGCAGTGGGATATTTATTATAATATATACGAAATGCTCAAATACAAAAATTATATATATATATATATATATATATATATATATATATATATATATATATATATATATATATATATATATATATATATATATGTATATACACAAACTAAAGATGTTTTATCATATCACAAACTTTGTCAGAGGATTAGTGTCACTATTCAGCGTTTCAACACTGTATCAATTTTAGGTTGCTTAGGCAAGGCTTAGTGACAATTTAGCTTCTTTTTAGGGGCTGCCACAGGCAGCCCCTATATTGTTTCATTTGGACTTCCGGTGTGTAACGCTCGTCCGATATATATATATATATATATATATATATATATTGATGACTATTGTTATTATTGTTGATGATTGGATTGATGACTAAGATGGCGGATAAGGTTGGCCACGTGGGCCGTGATAAAGTTTGATTTCCTTCGCCTATCAGAATCGATGCTCGAACATCTACTTGACTAGACACATCCCGATTACGTATATCAATGAGACATCTAAGTATCAAAGGTATCCAATTCCTCTTTGCCGCTGCTTTTGTTGCCGTTGTCGCTGGTAGTACGCACGTCATGCCTGGATCTTCACAGAGAGGTGTCTGCTCTGTTTGTCGCAGGGATATGCCTCTCCTAACCAATGGTACAGTGAAGATCCACGGTCCGGTCGATGACCGTTGCTTAGGATCTAGAAAGAACCCACAAGTTCATTCCGAGGATAGCAACAACGTGCCGCGTTCTCTTGTATCAAACGGGCTCACGCAATCACCTTCTTCTCATTCTGGCAGCGGTTCGAGGTCCGAGTCCGCCACGATTGACCCGGGGCCATTGTTTGGCAAAGTGCTTAAGAGAATTCCGCGTTCATCTCGCTCACAGGTCGCCAAGAAATTCGCTTCGATTTTGGATGCTATCATTCACCACAACGACCCAGACTCTTGGGAGCGTTTGTTTCTTTTCCCTAGGAGATGTTTGCTTGTTCCTTCAAGGGGAGGAAAGAGGAGAAATTTATCAGCTATCGTTAACCGGGCGGTTGAGGAAGAAGTAGACATTTGCATTCCCCGCCCACCAGTCCTCAACAAACGTGACCCGCACCGACTGCTAGCAGCTAGGATCTCATCCAAGCTAGAGGAAGGTAACTTCCGAGGAGCCGTCAGGATTGCTAGTTCTGCTGAGTCTTTCTGTTGCCCCGATGAGAACTCATTGAAATTGCTGCAAGAAAAGCACCCTCTTCCTTACCCGGACTCCAATTTACCTCCTTGTCATCTACCCAACACCACCCCTCTAACAGTGAACTCCCAAACTTTAGCAAAAGCAGTGTACGCCTTCCCCACTGGCTCAGCATGTGGCCACGATGGCATGTACCCACAGATTTTGAAGGACCTCATTTCTCCTTCCCTGGGCCTTGTTGCTGAAGCCCTTATCTCCTCGCTGACAAAGTTTGTCAACTTGGTGTTAAAGGGCGAAGTTCCCAAGGAAGCCCGCCAGTTCTTCTTCGGTGCAAGCCTCATAGGTTTGAATAAAGTTGATGGTGGGGTGAGGCCTATTGCCATTGGCTGTGCACTCCGACGCTTAGTTAGCAAGTGTGCATGCGCAATGGTGAGAGATGAGATGCAGCTACTTCTTTCTCCTTCCCAACTGGGTTTCGGAGTTCCTCATGGAATAGAAGCAGCAGTTCATGCAGGGAGGGCTTATCTTTCAAGCATGGTGGCTGGAAATGCAATGCTAAAATTGGATTTCCGGAATGCATTCAACACACTGAGGAGAGACAAGATGCTAGAAGCTGTTTTAGATAAAGCCCCCAGTGTGTTCCCTCTTGCCCACTGCGCTTACAGCACCCATTCATTTCTATACTATGGGCAGAGGGATGTGATCATCTCTTCTGAAGGAGTACAGCAGGGTGATCCCTTGGGTCCGCTCCTATTTTGTCTTGCAATCCACGACCTGGTTGCTGCAATTCAAACTGAGTTTGCAGTTTTCTATCTCGATGATGGGACACTGAGTGGACCTGTGGATTGTGTCATGTCTGCTTTAACATCCATTGCGGACGGAGCCAGAAACCTAGGTCTAGAGTTGAATCACTCCAAGTCTGAGCTGATTTGTGTTGATGACTCCACTAAGGAGTGTATACTGTCCTCCTTTCCACTGCTGAAGATTACTGACCCAGAGGATGCCATCCTCTTAGGCTCACCAATTGGATCAAGAAAAGCAGTTGATAATGCCATCAAGAAGAAAATCAGCAACCTGAAATTACTTGGGGAACGAATAAAAGAGGTTCAAGCTCACGATGCTTTGTGCCTATTAAGAAGTGCCTTCACTCTGCCTAGGCTTCTGTTCCTCATTCGCACAGCTCCCTGCTTCCAGTCACATCTTCTTGCACAATTTGATCTCCTCCAGAGACATCTACTAGAGTCCCTTTGTAACATCTCTCTAGATGACACTAGCTGGACTCAGGCCTCTCTTCCCATCAACTCAGGAGGCTTGGGGATTCGTTCTGCTGCCATGCTTGCATCTTGCACATTTCTGGCCTCTGCTGCAGGCAGCGAACCCTTATCCCTAGCCATCCTCCCTGAGCGTTTCACATCGGTGAATCCTCATCTTAGAGAAGAGGCCCTCAGTCACTGGAAACAATCTTTGTCATCACCCAATGATACATCTCCTCCCTCAGGCCTAAAAGCCTCTGTTCAGAAGACATGGGACAAACCTGTTGTGGAAAGTTGTTTTTCCTCCCTTGTCGCCAAGGCTGACCCTCAAGGAAAGGCCCGCCTTCTTGCTTCCCAGCAAAAGGAGTCCGGAGCTTGGCTCTCAGCACCTCCAGTTACATCATTGGGGCTAAGGATGTCGAATGACACAATCCGCATTGCCACGTCACTCCACCTGGGCACCCCCATCTGCTTTCCACACGACTGCTCCTTATGCGGAAGTCACATCGACGCTTCTGGGACTCATGGCTTGAGTTGTCGTAGATCCCAAGGAAGAATTCCAAGGCATAGTCATCTCAACAGATTAGTTAGAGATGCGCTTTCCAACGCACAAATTCCTGCCATTTTGGAGCCCCAGGGTTTGTCGCGTACTGATGGAAAGAGACCTGATGGTCTGACGATCACTCCTTGGTCAAATGGTCACCCGCTTGTGTGGGATGTAACTTGTTGGGACACCTTTGCTCCATCCCACATAGTATATTCTGCTACCGGGGCCGGAGTACTGGCTGATGTGGCAGGTCACCGCAAGAAAGTGACCTATGAGGAGATCAGTCAGTCTCATATCTTTGTGCCGTTAGCTTTTGAGACATCAGGGTCCATGGGAAAGGATGCTGTCACCTTTCTCCATCAGCTGGCATCACGAATGAGATCCATATCTCATGATCCCCTGGAGTATTTAAAATTGTGCCAGAAAGTTAGTATATGCATTCAAAACTATAACTGTGCATCAATCTTAGGTTGTAGTCAGTCTTTAGTTTAATTGTATTTAGTTGTACTGTGTTTGTTTGCTTTCTCGTCTTTACTCTTATGTATATGTAGTCAGTCTTTAGTTTGATTGTATTTCTTTTGTTTTCTTGTCTTTCCTTCTCACCATGTGTACATTATCATTGGAATAATAATAATAATAATAATAATAATAATAATAATAATAATAATAAAAAATATATATATAATATAGATTAAAGAAAAGTCTTATAATAGAGAATTTATATAATAGTAATAGAGAAGTATGAATTTATACAGAAATGAGTTATTGGAATTGTTTTGAAAACAATTGCCAAATATGGTAATTGTTTTCAAAACAATCGTCCAGTTACAATAAACAGTATGTTCAATGAATGTTCAGCTGTGCACTAACCCTTCAATGTTTTGCAAGTAATTCGAATGTGTGGGGCGGCAGCCCCCACGAGTTTTTAACTCGAATTACTTGTTTAATTTCATTTTATTTTATTTCATCATTGTACATGTCCTGTGCTTTTTTTTCTTCATCGTGAATAATAATAATTATATATATATATAAAATATATATATATATATATATATATATATATATATACAGTGAACCTTTTATAACAAACTCCCCTAATATTATATAGTGACAACCTCTCTGTAACAAGCTGCTTCTGTGGGACCAGATAGATTGCTGTGCATATTTAATAACCTCTGAATAGTGGAAACCTCTGTACAACAAACTGTTTCTCAGTTCCCAAAGTGTCTGTTATAGAGAGGGTCCCCTGTGTACAGTGGAACCCTATTTACACGAAATCCCTTAACGTGAACTCTTGGTTAACATGAAATCAGCAAATTGGCCCTTCAATGCCCGTGGTATTTCTAGTTGGTCTAATAACACCAAATTAATTCTGTTAACAAAAACCTTCTGTTTCATGTTAAGATGGTTCCACCTACTCCATATACTACAGGCCTTCCTGTACCAATAGTGGCAGTGGCTGCTGGTGTAAAGCATAATCAGTACTACATCAGAGGCTCCTTGGACAGAACGGATCCTCGCTATCTCAGCATTCGAGCGTCAGTTCTCCATGTTCACTGCATTTCACATGGCATAGCATCTTTCTGTACGTGACAACAAGCTGTTTCTGACTCACTCATGTCTCTACGTACAGAATGCAACTGTATATTAATAAACACTCTGTCTGAGTGCGTGCGTGCGTGCGTGCGTGTGTGTATGTGTGTGTGTGTGTGTGTGTGTGTGTGAGTGTGTGTGTGTGTGTGTGTGTGTGTGTGTGTGTCTGAGTGTGTGTGCATGTGTGCATGTGTGCATGCATATGACGTGTAAAAATGACATACAGTATGTTCCAAGTATGCATTTCCTCCAGTGCAAACATTCACTAGCAGTCTATGTAGACAAAGTATGTGGCTGATGTACATTGTGTAATTGAAGTTTGGCTGCCTGTGCACACATTCGACTTCACACAGTAGATTAGTAGTCTTCTATATACAGTCACATCTGATCGATCCCAAACTGGTTTATCTGAAAACCTCATTTATTCGACACTCTGTTGTGAATCCCCATCACTAAGTTGTGTACAGTCTTACCTGGTTTATCCAGCACCTGGTTTATCCAACACCTGGTTTATCTGACACAGTTTATGAGGACCAGATGTGGTCGGATAAACAAGGGCCCACTGTAATGTATACCATGTTTGTGCCATCATCTCAAATGAGTGAACGTTCTCTCACGTCTTCTGCACCTCATGTGCATTATTGTATATGTCTCTTATGTACATGTGTAGGTGTTGGCTGTCAGTGGAGGATGGAGTGGTTGCTGCCTTTGTTGGTCCTGTTCTTATCATTGTTCTTGTAAGTATAGCATGAATTGAATTGTCGTGTGTGTGTGTGTGTGTGTGTGTGTGTGTGTGTGTGTGTGTGTGTGTGTGTGTGTGTGTGAGTGAGTGAGTGAGTGTGTGTGTGTGTGTGTGTGTGTGTGTGTGTGTATGTGTGCATGTGTGTGTGTTTGTGTGCGTGTGTGTGTGTGTGTGTGTGTGTATGCATGCATGTGTGTGTGTGTGTGTGTGTGTGTGTGTGTGTGTGTGTGTGTGTGTGTGTGTGTGTGTGTGTGTGTGTGTGTGTTGATTTACCATTTTATCTGGCTGAATACCTAACACATGTGCCACATTTTGTCTCCTTAAAGGTCAACTCTGTTCTCCTGGCAGTGGTGTTGTACAAGCTATGGAAGACAAAGCTCGGAACTACTGTTAGTGGTACGGGAGCTTATGATGAGAAATCTTCAAGAAAGCTGTCATTGTAAGATATAATTATAATTCTCTTATTCTTGTGCATGTGTGTGTACCCACATGTGTGCATGTAAATATAATATGTGTATATTTGTAGGTATATACTGTAATAATTTGTGTTTGTATCTCCATGCGTGCGTTGTTTGTATATTTCATGTGTATTGATGCTGAGGAGGATAGTGTTTTATTCTGAATGTTCACACTCAACATTTAATTGTAATTTTTATGGTGTATACAGTTAATATACTTTACACTGCATTAATTCCTTCTGTACACTTGCAGGAAGCTATTGAAAGCTGCTGTAATTCTCCTCCCACTGCTGGGCATGACTTGGGTGGTGGGTCTACTGTCTGCGATCCCCCTCCCTCCTCCCGGACAGGTAGTGACAGCAGCTTTGTTCCTCGTACTCAACACACTACAGGTAGTGTATGCTGGCTGCTGTCATCCATGTATGTACTGTATGTTATATACTGTACTGTATTTATATAATATTGTATAATATTTCTGTGTATACCTGCATGTGTGGGTATACATGGGTACATTGGCCACCTTGCATGTCATTACACTTTCACATATGGACCATGTACATGCAATTTTGAAAACACCCACTCCTGTGCTTATGGACGTTCAATGAAAGAATAGATGGGCTTTCCTCATTAATATGCTTACGTAATGTATTCAATTATATCTTCCAGGGTGTGGCCATATTCTTCTTCCATGTTGTACGAAACGACAAGGTTTGGTCAAAGTTAACATGTAGTGAATCCAGGAAGTTGAAGAAGTTGAAGAGAGAGGCCAAGGTAGGCCTGGATGCTTGTGAATAAGCTAGCCATCTGTACCAGCCAGCTAACCCATCAGTACGTGTATAAGTGGCTTTTTACACAAGTGCGGTTAGCCCAAATGGATAGGTGGCCATTTTGTTTGGATGTCATCCCTATGTATGGTGCACTGCTGTGTTTCTCAACATAGTATCCTAGACGATATGGTTGTCTGTTCCTAGTGTTTGGTGATATTAAATGAGAAGGTGGAGAGAATATATATGTGTCCATGCACCTATTGTATGTACACATGTGTGTTGTATTATGTTGAGCTGAACCTGTTTTTATTTATCCCTGTAGGAGCCAAGAAAGGCATCAGATACTACTGGTGTGTATGTATGTGTGTGTGTGTGTGTGTGTGTGTGTGTGTGTGTGTGTGTGTGTGTGTGTGTGTGTGTGTGTGTGTGCATGTGTGTGTGTGTATGTGTGCGTGCGTGCATGCATGCGTGCGTGCATGTGTGCATGTGTGTATGCGTGCATGCATGTATGTGTATGTTCACATGCTTGAACACATGTAAGGACTTTGAAAATACAGCTGATCGCCAAATAATGTTATGATTTTGTGTGTGTACGTTCAATTCTCTATATACAGTACATACTTCATTCTTCCCTTCCTCTGCCATTAGGTACAGCACCCAGTTCCAGTTCTCAGTATGCTGACATGCTTAAAAACAACCCGTTGATTGCTCGCACCCTTGGCTTGCCTGATGACAAAGTGGCATCAGAAAGCAATGCTGCAGAGACGGGAGGTGTTTTGGTGTTTGAAAACGGGCACAAGGACTGAAACTTGCATGAAACCTGAATCAGTCAGGAAACACCTTAACACTAGCTGCTCTTTGATTTTTAAAAAGAATATTTTTTGTAAGCTGTAATACTGTTACGTTTTTGAATGCATAGATGTATGACCACATTCACAAGGGTATACATGTGCATGTATAAAATAGCTACTAAAAGCTCCTTGCGATATCTAGCACTCATGCAAAATTCACTCTGCGTGTCCAGTATAACCTCTGGCTTTCTTTTGATGTTTATAATATAGTAATATTAGTATATATTAAGTTTATGTAGAACTCGCTTTATTCTTTGATAAAATATATATCTGTCTCTTATATGCAGGGTCACCATGCAGTGTACTTGGTACACGTAGTACTTAGCTTGTCTTCTATGTATTGTTGCATGCATGATGCATCCGCGATTGCAGCAGGAATGTACATATAGGTTCAAACAGATGCATTTCTTGTTTATATATAGTGCCACCCAAAATTATATTAATTTTGCAAATGCATGCATCATGTAATAAGCCTATTATTATGACATTGCATACATGGAACCTGACAGACACTTTAATTGGGAGCTGCATGAACAAAAGTTTGTTATAGAGAGGTTTTCACTATTCAGAGGTTATTTTACATGCACAGCAATCTATCTGGACCCAAGAAAGCAGTCTGTTATAGAGAGGTTTTCACTATAAGGGAGTTAAAATTGTTAGAAGAGGTTCCATGCAATATTGTTTTCAAATCACTGAATTAGTATGATATAACAACATGCAATTATAAGCAGACATGCAGGATTGGTTCGTCCATTATACACTTTATGCTATGCATGTGATACATGGTTCAGCCATATGCGCATGCATGCACCACACACATACCTACATGGTCGGCAAGGCATGTCAAGTGACTATAGATTATAAGGCATGGGTCTTTTCATTAGTCTGGGGTTCAGACCCATCATTCGCAGCTCCATGTTCTGACGTCATATTCCCACGCGGCCTCCTAATCCTTCTCAGCGGGCGTTTTTGGTCTGCATAATTAGGTACCTCGGACTAGCTTATATAGAGTATCTTAATTAGTATACAACACACATGTGTGCATGCATGTTTGTTGGTTTAATCCCTCATGCATGTATTATGACATACATTGTACCATCATAGTAGGTTTGAGTACCTGCATGTGTGCATGCATGTGACGTCAGAAACATGCATGGAGCCGCGAACGAAGGGTCTGGAACCCCAGACTAATTGCATGCATGCATATACAGGGAAACCTCTATTATAAAGGACACCTCTGAAATGCAGAATCTTCCTTGAACACGTGCACCGTTGCTCTGTCCCATTTAAAGTCCCTCACATTGACATGTGTATGTGCATGCATTTGAAACCTCTGGAATATGGACACCTGCATATACAAGACAGTGTGCTTTGGTCTCAGTGGTGGAAACGTGGAAACCTAGCTCTTTATAACAAACTTTTGATTAATTGTTCAGTTCTCAAAGTGTCCGTTATATAGAGGTTCCACTGTAAACCTTTCTTGCAGCACGTGATCGAAATAAAATGGCGAACGTCGTAACAAAGTGTTCGTATTTCATTCTCGTTGTGCACTTGTGTTTGCAGTGTGGGATTCGTGGATTTGGTCCGTATGGAAGTCTAGCTGAAGTGAACAGTGCTCCGGAGGGCGGAAAGCGGTACGGTTGTGTCGTCAGGGACACTAAGGACTGTAGGCATTTTGTCCACTTGGATAGCTTAGAAGATGAACCTAAACTTCCTGGTAGTGGGGATATCAAGGCGATTGATGTCACTGGTTCTTTTGACCCAACTTCGTACAACAAAACAGGGTAAGTCTTGCCCGAAGGCAGTTTTTAAGGAGCTAATATAGCATTTGGGAAATGTCATTGCCTATGTGTACTTTCGTTCAGGAGTTGCACTGTCAAGTTTAGCTAGTTTGGTGCGGCTAGATCGCATTCCTCCACTACAGAAAGAAAAGCCCTATTTGTACTTCAGGCTGGACATGCCAGACTAGTTTTCAGTATTATTCCAACCCCAAGTATCTGTGTTTTCAGCTAGTCTATATGATATACGTATATGCCCGTACTAGCCTGTGCTTGGTTGAGGGTACTGGTTGCGTACAATTTGTAGTAGACTGGTACACCTTTAATGGGTATGTCTCTGCCCAGTACTTTTCAAACAACCCATTATTTTTTTCCTTGTCATTGGTACAGACATTGGTACAGACATTGGTACAGATCAATCTTTCACAGAAACATGTCACACAATTGGCTAGTTGACAGGAGTAAACTAAATTCCAGTAGAATGTGCTTAGTAAATACCTCGGGTAGTATGTACTGGTTAGTAAGTATGAACTCCCCATTCTGTCCCCTCCTACGCAATGTCATGCAGTACTAGTCTGGCATTGCCAACCCAATAGAGCCCCGTGACGTCAGTCCCCGAATATGACCAAGCGAGATTGGGTCGGCAATGCCAGACTAATGCAATACATGATTTGCACTGATATGTACCTCTGATAACAAGTACTGATTATGTCTTCTCTCTTCAATTTACTTACTGAGCAAGTTCTAACATACCGTATGCACTTTCATTTTTAAGTGGTTTTATAGTCACAGTTTTTGCGGACTAGAAGTCATCTGCAAAAGTTTGTACCTGTAAAAACTTAGATCGGGCTCTTGTGCAATGGCAATACATGGCCGTCCATAAATATAAGAATGCGAAAATTGCATGCTAAAAGCTGCAATCTGCAAAAGGTTTACTTTGGGAAAACTCAAGTGTATATGGTAGTGCCTACTTACGATCAGAGTCTTGTGAGTACTGTACACGAGGGGCAGAGAGAGCAAGGAGTACTTACTACGTATGTGTGAGCATGCATACATTACATCAGGTACAGTACATACAACCACGTTTTACTATGTTTGCTTATCATTGTAAAGTATGTACATACATATGTACATACATATGTACATACAGCACCCTGTAGGGACATACGTACGTGTGTACTTTGATTTGATTTGATTTGATTTATTTATAAGAATGGAGCCACTTGGCAATTCAGGCTGATTTACTGGGTTGCCATGTACTTGCTCAAGCGTGTGTTCTTCTTACTGGGTTGCCATGCACTTGCTCAAGCGTGTGTTCTTCTTACTGGGTTGCCATGTACTTGCTCAAGCGTGTGTTCTTCTTACTGGGTTGCCATGCACTTGCTCAAGCGTGTGTTCTTCTTACTGGGTTGCCATGCACTTGCTCAAGCGTGTGTTCTTCTTACTGGGTTGCCATGCACTTGCTCAAGCGTGTGTTCTTCTTACTGGGTTGCCATGCACTTGCTCAAGCGTGTGTTCTTCTTACTGGGTTGCCATGTACTTGCTCAAGCGTGTGTTCTTCTTACTGGGTTGCCATGCACTTGCTCAAGCGTGTGTTCTTCTTACTGGGTTGCCATGTACTTGCTCAAGCGTGTGTTCTTCTTACTGGGTTGCCATGCACTTGCTCAAGCGTGTGTTCTTCTTACTGGGTTGCCATGTACTTGCTCAAGCGTGTGTTCTTCTTACTGGGTTGCCATGCACTTGCTCAAGCGTGTGTTCTTCTTACTGGGTCGCCATGCACTTGCTCAAGCGTGTGTTCTTCTTACTGGGTTGCCATGCACTTGCTCAAGCGTGTGTTCTTCTTACTGGGTTGCCATGTACTTGCTCAAGCGTGTGTTCTTCTTACTGGGTTGCCATGCACTTGCTCAAGCGTGTGTTCTTCTTACTGGGTTGCCATGCACTTGCTCAAGCGTGTGTTCTTCTTACTGGGTTGCCATGTACTTGCTCAAGCGTGTGTTCTTCTTACTGGGTTGCCATGCACTTGCTCAAGCGTGTGTTCTTCTTACTGGGTTGCCATGTACTTGCTCAAGCGTGTGTTCTTCTTACTGGGTTGCCATGCACTTGCTCAAGCGTGTGTTCTTCTTACTGGGTTGCCATGCACTTGCTCAAGCGTGTGTTCTTCTTACTGGGTTGCCATGCACTTGCTCAAGCGTGTGTTCTTCTTACTGGGTTGCCATGCACTTGCTCAAGCGTGTGTTCTTCTTACTGGGTTGCCATGCACTTGCTCAAGCGTGTGTTCTTCTTACTAGCTGGATGACTCTGTACGTCAATGGACAGGTCAGTGCGACCATCAACTCTACCAGTGTTGCGAGGTCAGCTGGGTACTTTGAGGGCCACATCACTGCAGAGTACATCCGCATGCAGTACTTGAATTTGTTTGTACCCGAGTGCAAGGAGGCACCTGATGCGTGCACAAAGGCACAGACGTTTTTATCAGAAAACACGGAATGGGTGACTCAGCAGTTTGCTGCTCAGCTCAACCAATCATATTGGTTTCAGGTTGGGTACTTGTTGATGCTGTCCAATTTGTCACTTCTCTCTACCACATGTGTATGCGCGCACGCGCGCGCACACACACACACACACACACACACACACACACACACACACACACACACGTACACACACACATACACACTAAACATATACAAAAGTTCACACACGTGTATGCATGTACGCATGTGTGTATGTACGTATGTGTGTATGTACGTACGTATGTATGTAGGTATATATATACGTACGTACGTATGTATGTAGGTATATATGTACGTACGTATGTTTATATGTATGTATGTATGTACGTATGTGTGTATGTATGTACATATGTATGTATGTATATGTACATAAGTATGTTTATACGTATGTATGTATGTATGTATGTACGTATGTATGTGTGTATTTACGTATGCATATATGTACAGTAGGTATGTACGTACATACATACGTATGTATGTATTAGTTATATCCTGTCTGTGTGTGCTGCAGCAGGAATACAGTGGTGGCTTATGAGGGCAAAGCCCGAGGTCATCAGCACTTCATTTCTGCTGAAGCACACCTGGAGAGGATTATGGCAACAGTTTACCATTGACTGTTCACTTTGCCGTTTTGCAATGTGTGTGCAAAAATTCTATAGAGTCAGCACATTTAGCAAGTGCTACATAGTGGTGTTACATACTTTTTATCTTGTCTTCGTCAGACTAGCCTGTTTTATGAGCAGATGGAAGGTCTGAAAGAAGGATACCAAGCTTCTGGGCAACCGGCATTGCCAGATATCGCATTCACGTACGTGAGCTTATTTTCTGTTGATTTTGTTCTGGAAGACTGTTTATTGTGTAAAGTATAGCAGTGTGTGTGTGTGTGTGTGTGTGTGTGTGTGTGTGTGTGTGTGTGTGTGTGTGTGTGTGTACGTGTGTACGTGTGTGTATGTGTGTGTGTGTGTGTGTGTGTGTGTGTGTGTATGTGTGTGTGTGATTCATCTTATTTTTGTAGAGTCCCTTAGCATGTCATGCAGCTGTAGTTCTTCCTTCACATCTAGTACGATACTGTATGCCTTAGGGACTGCTTAAATCTAGTGACCACTGTTGGCTCCCCTATAGTGTGCAACTCAGTGATGCTAATATCCTCTGTATAAAGACCACCTGTCCAGTGTGGTCTCTATAGACAGGTGGTCTTTAAGACAGGTTTCACTGTAAGTGTAAGCTTGTTGTCTTTGTCCACTAACATGCAGGGCTATGCAGTTTGGAGGTGATATGGAGACACTGATGCAGGCATTCAGTGTTGAAAAGCTTCCCAGGATTGTTGGTGCAGGATCCTGCTCAGCTCTTGTAAGGTTAACTGCGAAGAATGAAGACATTTATTTTACCCATGACACTTGGTCAAGCTTTACAACCATGCTGAAGATCTACAAGAAATACGACCTACCTTACGCCATGAGTTCTACTGATTCAACCACTATTCCAGGCTCTCAGCTCAGCTTCTCGTCTTATCCTGGTTATCTGCTGAGCACTGAGGATTTCTATGCTGTTCATGGTTCGGGTCTGGCCGTGATGGAAACCACAAATGGGTACATGAAGTCAGACTTGGAGAGTCTTATTAGTCCGAAATCGGTTCTTGAGAGTGTTCGGAACATGGTTGCCAACCGTCTTGCCCCCAATGCTCTTGACTGGTGTGAGATTTTCAAGGAGTACAACAGCGGGACCTACAACAATCAGTGGATGGTGCTCGACTACAACAGGTTCACTCCGGGTGTCCCCCACCTCAGACCAGGCACCTTCTATGTGCTGGAGCAGATGCCGGGGAAGGTGGAGTATAAAGACATGTCTGCTCGCTTACAGCAGGAGAAGTACTGGGCAAGCTACAACATCCCGTGAGATTGTGTGCATTTGCCTTGCATGTATAAGTTATGCAAGCATACATGTGTGTGTGTGTGTGTGTGTGTGTGTGTGTGTGTGTGTGTGTGTGTGTGTGTGTGTGTGTGTGTGCTAACACTAGTGTAAGAGCACTTACTGTACTATTTGTAGTATATATATACTGGACTTAGTGCAAGTGCTTGCAGTTATATGCTTAGTGAGCATGTACTACTAAATTAGTGCTGCTGATGTATCACACCTTCATACCTACGTATGTATGTAGATGTACACAAGGTATAGCATTTCGTTCAGTTAGCTGATGTGGAGTTTGTACTCACTCTTTGCTGGTACACTCCACTACTTCTAGTATTATGTACATCCGTCTATCCTTTGCTTTGTATCCTGTATGGGAGATGGACTGCATATTAAAGGTACCCCATTTAGAGCGGTAGTTTTATCCTCTGCCCAGTGGAACCTGATCATTAATTACTTCATTATTTACGTAATTGTCCGTTGGCATTGACCATACGTACATACACTTTCACTGTGTACTGTTTCCTGTGTCTTGAACTAGCTCTGCCTCCCTGTGCCCCCTCCAATGGTTGGCAGCTGTCAGTTTCGCTACACATGTTTCAATTTGTCATGATAGTGTATCTTATGAAAGCAACTTTACGTACAGTACATTGTGTGCATTGGTGTACTGAGGGATTATCTTCATGCGTACCTGTTTACCACTTTTCAGATACTTTCCTGACATCTACGAGCAAAGCGGGTTTCCTGAAATGGCTCAAAAGTATGGTCCTTTCTTCACACACGACGGGTCTCCAAGGGGTAGGATATTTGCCCGTGATGTGGCCAAAGCTGTGGATAAGGACAGTGTGATTCATCTGATGAGGTATTGGAGACGTTTCTGCTTACATTCATTGTATTTTAGTATATTGTGCAATAGGTGTGGATCCGACTATTCACTCTGACTCTCTAGTTGTACCTAATCTGAGAAAACTACATTATGTATTGCAGTACCTCTGATCTCATAACTCCCTACCCCCACTCCCTACCCCCACCCCAACCCCTGCCCCCTACTTCCACCCTCATCTTAAATCGACAACAGCTAGAGGGTTTTTACATAGGAGTACACTTCATGCAAATCATGATTGTACATTCTGTGAAATTTCTAGATCATTCCATGTACATAGCATGCTTTGAAATTTTCACATTCAGCTACAACTTCATGCAATTGTTAATTTTTGGGTGGTGAAATGGAAAATAGACTTGACGTCTGCAGGGGACTACCAAAGTTCCCCAATTGTGCCAGTCTTTCAATGGTAAACTCTTTTTGTGGGTACAGACAGATTATGGTGAAAGTAAAACGATGTTTGAATAACGAGCATCTCCTTATTTTTCACTGTTCTATCGAATCCTGAAGCTTCCCTAATAAAGAAGTCCATTGTCTTTGAAAGTTTGTTGTGAATATACAGGAGGCCGTGAATATACACAACTATATATATATCTATATCTATCTATCTATCTATCTATCTATCTATCTATCTATCTATATCTATATCTATATATATATATATATATATATATATATATTTATAATATATGCGTACGTAAAGTGAAACTTCTCTAATCCGACACTCAATGGGGCGTACCTGAGAATAATGTTGGAGTTTGGAGGACCTCTTATCATACTTTACTGCGGTGACTGTACCTCATTATGCGGTTGGATTAGAGAATGTCAGATTGCGGAGGTGTCGGATTAGATGTAGGTTTCACTGTATGTGCGTATGGTGTGAATGCTTTTGCATGATCTGTTCTCCGTTAGTGCATTTTCCAAGTTTTGCATGCATCGAATGGGTGTAAAAGGGGTGTGTGAGGAACATCGCAAATGGCTGTTGTTCCAGTATACAGTAATGTTAATGTACGTACAGTTCGCACTTGATTGTGCCGTGTATTCAGTGTCTGCCATTTTTCTATGAGTACACATTTTCCTGAGGACTGCAGCCCCCTTTATTCTCATCTGCTACGTTCAAGTGTTAATCCACCGCTACTATTGCCTGTCATATATGTACGTATGACTGTAGCGTTTGGTACTCCCCAATACTATAGAATATGATGTTGGCAGTCATTCTTCATTCAGTTTGCTTATACTGTATGTTTTTTGCTGCTGCAGATACAATGACTTCATGCATGACCCACTGTCGGCATGTGAGTGCACTCCTCCGTATTCGGGTGAGAATGGAATCAGTGCACGTTCAGACCTCAATCCCGCCAATGGGACTTACCCGTTTGGAGCATTGGGACATCGTTGTCATGGCGGTACTGATAATAAGGTGTGCATTTGAGTAATTCCGAAATATGAAAATTTAATGTTTCTGTAGTCATAACATGTTCATGATATGATTTGTTTTCATACTGTCTTTGTTAGCTTGTGAACTATGAACTCTTCACCAAGTCCACTGTGACCGCTACCTGTGGTCCCACCCACCAGGGACTTCCTCCATTCCAATGGTCCAAAACTGAATGGACAAGACCTTTGGGACATCCTGATGTGTTTATGTTTGATCCAGTAGATCTGACCTTACCTTAGTACTTGAGATAGTGCACATCATTTGAATGAATTAAATTAAATTGCTGGCTGAATTATTGGAAACTACTATGATTATCATGAATTTGCTATAATTTTCATATTTTTGTTAAGTCATAGCTACTCTCGTTGCTGATGTTATGGCTTATTACAAATTCAGTTTCTTGCATCATGGTGTGAATTGTCTCATTTTTTGGGGAAGGGAATCAAGGGCAAAGATACGTACTTGCAAACAAGAAACACTGCCCACCATCTTACTACAGTGAAATCAGTCTTAAGGAGACCACCGGTACAGAAGGACCACTGCAGGCTGGTCTGAGAAGTACAAAAGCAGCCCTATTGTGCCTCGATCTACATAAGGACTACCTGTCTACAAAGGCCACGTACAATTACTTGATCCCTTGAGTGGTCTTTGTATACAAGTTTCACTGAATAATTGTATATGGTAACACCTGTCTGCAACAACCACTCACGTGATCAAGTGATGGTGCATGGTCTTTAATTGCATGTAGACAGGTGGTCCTTATACAGAAGTGCATTAGTATATATCACTGAAGTGGCCCTTAGAACAGCCTACAGTGGTCACTGTAGACAGGTGGTCCTTATACAGAGGTGCTTTAGTATCACTGAAGTGGCCCATGGAGCAACCACCAGTGGTCACTGTAGACAGGGGGTCTTTATATACAAGTGGTCTTTATATAGGAATAGTATACATGTCAAGCTATGTACATTCACAACGTATACGGTAATCACAGTACTACGCTTTACCATACATGGATATAACGTGTCCTCATGCACAAATTCTATCCCTGTGTACTGATTACCACTATTACATAATATATTATAATATAATATGTGCATATTCAATTTCATTGCATGGTGATCGACATTCTGTTTCAAAGTATGAAAAAATAATTATTATCATGCAAGCATATCTTGCATGCAAAGATATGTAGTAATACATGTCTGTTATGAATGAGTCTGGTTCATTCCCTCAATTGGAGAATACATCGCAGCCACCAATATAATATTATGATGATGTAATTGTATATGCCAGTCATATGTGACATCAGCATCCATTACCAAGTACAGGTATGGTACGATAACAGTAATATAGGGTCAGTCTCCAGTGCTGGTGCCAGTTTAGGTTCATGTACGATCGATCCTTCAGTTCTATCAATGGTGGGAGGAATGACATACTACTCAAATTTCCACGTAACTGCTGTCATATCAACAGGGCTTGTTCTGCTTGTTGCTCCAGTTATTACTTCGTGCTGGTTATCGGTAAGTACAGTATGAAATGCTAAAGTGTGTGATGTATATATGCACATACATACGTAGGTCGATCTAGAGGATCGGAGTTGCTCTGGAGGATATATGATTGGCTGACAGTAGCTATAATATTGTGTGCTGACACTGCATACATTTACAACATATATATTATTATACAGTATATTAATAATATCATAGTATTACACTTTACCATAAATGGGTATAACGTTGCGTCCTCATGCACAATTAAATTGTGCCCATGAGCTGCAGCTGATCAAGGATTATTCTCAAGCTTGATTGATAGGAGAATTATACAATGTCATCAATTGACCACCGATATCATGATGCATTTGTATTGTAGTGGTAATTGGATAGTATCTAAATAACCTCAAGGGGAGGCAAAATAGGAATCAATATTATGGTTCTGCATGCATGCATGAGGCCGGCTACGTAGGCACAGAGCTATGAGTACTTACTAACCCATGCAGGTACTCACTAACTCAGGGGACGAACAACGTATCATTTTGATTGAGAAAAGATTTTGTGTCAAAACTTTCAAATGTTGGCCTTAAACGAGTAATACCTCAATTAAGTGCATGGGATTTTCGATCTGAGTCTGCTACCAATGTTACCGGAAGTCGGTGACAAAATTAGCAAACCTCGCTAACACTTGGTATAATTATTAATAATACAGTGGAACCTCTATTAAAGGACACCTCTGAAATGCAGAAACCTCCTTAAACAGGACACCACTGCTCTGTCCCATTTGAAGTTCCTCACATTGACATGTGTACATTAAAAACTTCTGAAATAAGGACGCCTCCATATACGGGACAGCCAGCAGTGGTACCAATGATGTCCTTATTATAGAGGTTTCATTGTAGTCAGGCAGTCTGAGTCTGTAATCTTTGTAGTTGGCATAACAATAGAATGTGGTTCAAGCTATTCCGCTGTATTAATACAATTTAATTGGAACTTTGCAAATTTGTAGATTCCATAACAAGAATGAAGTAGCACTTCATCTATTTGTGGCATGAACCTATTGCATACACAAATAATAAAGGAATGTCAATCCACAATTAAAAGCAGAGTATTTTCATAGTCTAGGTCTATACTAGTCAGTAACACACAGGAAAATTGCATGGTCTTGTACTTAAAATTTGCTCCAGAACCTATAATTATTGCATGAAATTAAATTACTTTCAATGAATCGTAAAACTCATTGGTTAGTTGATATAATCACTGCAATAATGAAACTATCATATTATTTAATTCAATTTTTAATTATAATGGAATTTATATAGTCTTCACTCTCAGTCTCACCCGTGACTGCGGATGACACCAAGCTGAGAAATGAGATTATCTTTGATGAGGGAGAAAGAAAAGACATTTATAGAGACCATCTAGGGCATCTGACTGTTGGAATCGGTCACTTGATAGTGAAGGGTGATCCGGAGTATGGCATGCCTGTTGGGACCACTATCAGCGAGGCACGTGTACAGGAGTTGTTTACGCAAGACCTCAAAGTGGCAATAAACGATGCACGTGCAATTTTTGGAGCAACTGCTTTTGGAAAATTGCCGCAGGAAGCACAGCGAGTCATTATCAACATGGCTTTTAACCTGGGTCGCAGAAGGCTGAGTGGTTTCAAAAGGTTTATTGTAGTGGTTAAAGGTCGCAACTGGGAGTCTGCTGCAAGAGAAATGGAAAATAGCAGATGGTATAACCAGGTGAGAAATAGAGCAGCAAGGTTGGCCCAGAGAATTAGAAATCTGGGATAGATCGAACATCCCATCACAAGTAAGGAAGACTAAATTTAATAGGCATTGTAATGACTCTAATTACAATTATTGAATCAATAATCATAGCATTACCCTCTAATTATTATGCAATAAAATTATAATAATCATCATTAGTTCTACGTATACGTAAGCATCTATTAATAGGTAGATTTGTCATTGCAAATAATTACTGAAGTGCACAGTCATGTCTGTGTAGTGCGTGAATTGACACAATCATTTGTTTCATCCGAATGCACAAATTAATGCACATGTTTAGTCGACAATATATACATAATACAGTGAATGGACACTATAATATCTAGTATTTGCATGGCCGGACCACATGTTCAGATGCATGAGGAAATACGTACTATATAAAATATAATGACTTATTATGAAGTC
Source organism: Halisarca cf. caerulea (assembly GCA_963170055.1). NCBI lineage: Eukaryota > Metazoa > Porifera > Demospongiae > Chondrillida > Halisarcidae > Halisarca > Halisarca cf. caerulea. The sequence continues at coordinate 2,216,985 of CAUJGJ010000188.1, read as the reverse complement.
TGAATGAGAGGTTACTAAGGACGCTATATAGCCAAGGTAATGTTGGGTCGGTAGACCACGTGTAAATGTCAATTGTAAATATGAGCATTTATGTATAATATGATAAATATTGTAAGAATACAAACAAACAAACATAAAGAAATATCAACAAAAATGCCAATAGTCCGCAGTACATGTGCAATGTATGTAAATATTATTACATGCCATAGTAACTTTGTCTATTACTATGGCAAAAAGCAGTCAGGACTGATGAGATGTTGAGTTTTGTTCATATTCTTCTTTTGCAGCTCTTAAGACTGATTCCTTGTCAAGCAACGTACACTGCATGTACAGTCATACACATCAATAAACTAACCAGCGTACAATTACGTATTATACTATTTGAGAACCCGTCCTCCATTCACTGTAGTGATGCTGTCGGGCTACTTTAGTGTATGCAGTAATACAACCATGTACTGTATGTACATACGTACACAATACATGTCATGTTCACATATCACACAACTGTACCAAAGGGACACAGGAGAGGACAAAAGAGATTCTTGTGACAACAGGAAAAGGAAGGAGATCCACAAATTCATGTACACATACGTACATATGTACGTATATATAAGTGTGCATGTGTGTAGCACATCCGTACATATGTAAATATGTAGAAGCCATACATTAGGTTGCACAGTGAAACTACTCTAATTTGAGCCTCTGTGAGTCAGCCACACTGTCTACACCAACCGTCCTGTCTATCGTCCCAAAGGTTACCCACGTATTGGAATAGACCTCATTATTCCGGCCACCTCTCTAATTTATCATACTTCTCCTGGTCCCAAGGTGTCTGAATTATGGAGGTTACACTGTATCTGTGTACGTAGGTCCACACACACATTCTCTCAGCTTGTGTATGTGCCACATGTGTGTATGTACCTACATACGTATGTACAATACATGTGCATGGCAGTAGCATGGATATTACTCCTCCTAAAGGCACAAACCTCTGGTATGGGATATTTTGGAGGATCTGGTGCATTATTTCTGTCAAAATCTTCCACTGTTCCACACTTTGCTATGTTGTCTACCCAAAATCCAGTGTAAATTTGGCCCTTGTCCAGATACAGGAATCTCCCATCTCCATTCTTCATGTGATTTTTCCACATACCCTCGTAACGATTGCCGTTAGCTGCATAGCATCAATAAATCTGCACTCAACTTATGATTCATGCATGCATTCTATATTACATGTACACACAATTTATGGTATTAAAATAACACATAGAGTACGTACATAAGTACGCATGTACATACATATTTGTGCACATTAAAATGTACAAGGCCTGTAGTGGTGGGGTGAGGTGGGAGGATTGAATGAGTTCAACCAAACTCCCTTAGCCTAACACTCTAGAAAGGCCTTGTAGTACACACACACACACACACACACACACACACACACACACAGTGAATACCTCGTACTACCTGAAGAATAGTTTGGACTCCAAGGGACACTACTAGTAGATGCAAGTGTCAAGTCTATGCACATAAGGTCTAATGTCACATGCACTGACTAATGCTAAACTATCAAAGAGGATGGTTTTCCCAGGCCAGTTCACTGACCTAACAGTAGCAATCCCTGTCCATGTTGCTTGTCATCAAACCACTCCCCCTCATAGATGGATCCATCACTGTAGTACATTCTGCCCCACCCACACCTCTTATCTTCGGACCACTCCCCCTCATAATATTCATCATCGCCATAGAAATGAGTTCCAAATCCCTAACAAAACAAAATACGTACATTTCGATAACAAAGGAGACACGAGTATGTATATCATATGCAATGATTAGTAGTTGCATAATTGACATGAACATACATACGTATGTACGTATTAACTGTTCGAACACATTGAATTCAAACCGTGTACGTACATTCTTCTATGAGTAAGTATGTACACATGGTACAACATAGAGAGCTGACAGAATGCAATGCAGAATATCATGGACATTTTCTGACCAACATTGCTTACTCAATCTATAAATGATCCATATGTATGTATATTCTTGCACATGTACAGTTATGAATCTTTAATCCAGACTTTGATAATCCAGAATCATTTCTATCCAGCCAGCAGAAATGCATACCCAAGTGCACAATGCATAGTAAGAAGATTTATTAATCCAGCATCCTCTTTAGTCCAGCATCTTTTAGTGCCCAGATTAAAGAATCATGCCTGTACATTCAATTAAAACCCCTCATCCCACAAGAATGCATATAGACCACGACGTCTACATAAACATCAACTCACATCTCTCATGTCGTTCTTCCAGCCACCAGCGTACTGTTTCACGTAAACACCTCCCTGCTGGATACTGTATGTTCCAAATCCATCCCTCATGTCATTTTTCCAGTCACCGTCATATATGGTACCAGATTTCTTCCAAGTTTGAGTTCCTTTCCCTGAACATGAAGGAGATGATAGTAAAATTAAGTCCATCATGACAAAAGCTATGTGTTTGCAGCTTGATATAACCACAGACCCTCTAAACTACGTAACTACTCACCGCACTTCTTGTTGTCAGACCATTCGCCTGTGTAAACGTCACCGTTAACGCTGTATACCGAGTGCTTAAGGCCCTCTTTTTGCGCTTTTCGGTCTGAATCTCTCCACTGAGGCTCTCTCTTCTTTGCGTACTTGGTAAGGGGCATAATTTAACAATTTTTGGTGGGAAGTTGAACAGTCAGTTTTCGGTGGCCATTTTGATTCAAGTGGTTGTCATGACTATCAATTATAGACCCCACCTTCCGTCCCATATGATTGTAATAAAAATGAGCTGTTCTCTTTGCTAAAAGACTCCCTCGTATCGTATGCCTATTGGCTGACAGCAAGAGTGCGGGAGACGAAGAGATTCTAATGATGGCAAGCGTTACAGTGTTAAAAATCTGAAGTTATCGCTGTAGTGAGTAAGCAGTGATCAGTACTCCTAAGGAGTCGAAAATTTCATACGAATTTGTCTCTTCTGCAGGTTAGTCTGTTGAAATAGGAGAGGATGAGCAGTCCCTGGATGACTGGGCAAGGCAAAACCGATGCGGACAGCCACGGTGTCGACACCTCGAGCTCCCACTCCTTGCTCCTTCACTCCATTTACGGCTCGCAGGCCTCTCAGCTGTTGAGTGCAATGTCGTCTCAGCTAGTAATTGAGGAAGAATCTGAAGAGGAGCTCTCTGAAGATGAATACGTTCCATTTACCTCTAAAGTTTCTTCTCGGCCTAAATCCACTCCAGCTTCAGCTATAGCAGCAAGACAGAAGCTCCAGCGGCCGCAAACTGCTTCCGTATCTTCGACTGCGCGACGCCAGTCGTCCGTCGAACCCGACACCTCTAGCATCATTAGCAATGTAATGAGGTCCTGTTCGACCCGCCGATTGTCCAGACCTGCAAGTGCTAAACCGCAACTGCAATCCTATGACAGCAACAGGCCCGCAAGAAAGTCAAGACCGTCCAGTGCTTCGGTCAAGAGCAGTTATTCTTCCTTAGCAAGCAGCAGCGGTGTGACCAAACCGGTTCAGGGTGGAACACAAAGGAGAACAGCAAGACCTAAATCTGCTTTTGTTGTGAGTTGAGAGCATTTAAGAGTCATAAATGTTGTACTCTCCATCATGTTGTATGATAGACTGAATCAAACACCATGTACGACATAGTAAGTAGTTTGTCAATGGTATTATACCAATGTACTCCACGATGGTGTACGTTATTATTTGTGTATGTTGTAGGCTGTCATCCTGCTATTTTTCCATGTTTTCCTATCATCACCAGAGGTTACATACGGGTTAGTTATACATAGTATTTAGTATCTGTTTCACGAGTCGTACAAAAGTATGTGTTTATGTACATATATAAGTAGACATAGTTATATGATGCTCAAGTGTTATCCTCTGCATGTGTAGGTGATATGTTCATTTTGCAGTTATGTGCGTGTATACTTTAGTACTGAAGCAGTGCTAGACATCATGAGTAATTCACACTTGTGTGCAGTAGCATGTGTATGTATTTTATAACCTCATCCTTTCTTTCACTGCAGAGCTCCTCGAGGTCTGTTCCTACGTTGGACTACAATCACACACAAGAAGAACCTGTTGCTGGCAGTCGTGCTCCGCTTCCAACCACCATGATGGTACATCGAACGAGTGCTCCAGAGTATTTGAATTTCTGGGAGGGGAAGCCCCTGTCTGAGCGAGGAGGAGGGATTGTAATTCATGAGAGAAAACAGTGGAAGAGACCTAAAAGCGACTACGGTTCCCGGTACTACACCCGCACAAACAGTGCCGGCAGCAAGAAAAATTCAAACTCGCTGACTAAAGTTGTTGAAGCCTGGGGGGAAGGGGACGGAGACCAGAAGGTGGGTGTGTTCGACCCGTGGAGTGTCAGTGCACGTGGTGGTGGTGGTGGTGGTGGTGGTGGTGACTTGGTTGTCGATGACATGGACATTGGGGGGAGATACAGTGGTGGCCTGAATGGATTGAGACCTCTGGGTGATGTTTTTCGACAGGTAGGTGTGGCTGTGGAGAGGAAGAGTGTGGGGAATGTGGAGAGATAGATGTACGTAAGCTACTTTTTGGACTTTGACATGTGTACCTGGTGTAACTTAATTAAGCAGTACTTCTAAATTGAGGGAGAATGGGATGTTGAAGCCTTTACATTACTTATTGGACCACGATACTAAATCTTGCTAAAGCTGAGTGGTTTGAGTGAGACAACTGGAGGGGGCTTGGAAATAGAGAACATATACATAATATTATGTTTGTAAAACCCAATTTTTTCATTTGAAGTGGGATTTTTCAATGTTTGAGTAGGGCTTTCTGACGAGATAAGAAGGTGAATGTGCTGAGCGCTGAATGTAGGGTAGACCCTACAGTCCTTTGGTTGGGTGTTAGGAACACTTTCACACTACAGTAGCTGGTTTTGATGGAAAGAATTAGCACTCTTTAGTTCAGACAGGTGTATACAATACATATACTGTGTATAAACGAGTACCGGGCAAGAAGTGTTCATAAAGATAGTATAATTTTTCAGTGCAGTTTCATGATCACACTACTGCTTATTCTATGTCCCCTTCACATACGTATTTCTGCTACTATTGTGTGTTGTCTTTGTGTTGTGGTTGATGCAGGGTGGCAAAGGTGATGATGATACGGGAGGATTAGCTGGGCAAGGAGACCTCATGAAGGACTTGCTCAGTGGATCCCTTCACTCCAGTGACGATGACAAGTACAAGAAGAGAGACACGAGTGAAGACAGTCGTAACAGACAAGCGTACAGATCTGGAGCCGTGAGTGTTCATATACATGTACAGTAAAACCTGTCTATAACAACCATTTAAGGGACTAAGTGATTGTGGTCTCTGTAGACAGGTGGTCCTTATACAGAGGTGCTTTAGTACAACTGAAGTAGACAATGAGCCAACCTACTGTGGTCTCTATAGACAGGTGGTCTTTTAGTCTGGCCTGCTACGACCGTCCCACATAAGGAAGCATATCTGTGAGACACCAAGCCCGCATGGAAAGTTTCGAATTCCCACCCCAATGAAGTCCCCACTTGCAAAGCATTTAAGTACCCCTTAGCCTTGTTCAGCTAGAGTTTTACGGCCGGCGCATACATGGGACGGTCCTAGCAGGCCAGACTAGGTGGTCTTTATATGCAAGCGGTCTTTAAGACAGGTTTTACTGTATGTATCTGGCACTTAGAACTCTACATACATACTGTACACACAAGTCATGTGCACACGGGGTACATATTCTTATTCTTGCCAAATACAAGTCATGTTCAGTGAATTAAACTTGTGTTTCTTGAGGATCATCTGTTAGATGGACCACCTGCATATAGAGACCACTGTACATAGCTCCTCAACAAGCTGCTTCATTGCGTTTCTATACAGTAGTCATCTGTCTACACAGACCACATAAGTGGGTCAGAGTTGCCTCGAATGATTTGATTAATACTTATTGCTGGCTTTAGATATGTACGTACGTATGTACATACATTTGTATATACATATTTTGAGAAGACGGGCATCACAAGGATCATATCATTATGTATATGTGTGATACCCATCATATTTATACAGCTACATACATACATATGTGTATGTACAGTATCTTTCTTGCTTTCTGTAGCACTCTGATTCACGATACGGGAAGACGATAGTGGAGGAGGAAGACGAAGGAATAGATGATGACTACTTTCAGAAAGTACGTAGCGGAAATGCGTGTGCATACGTACAGCAGAACCCTCTTAAGACAAATTCACTTATAGTGAAATTTCTTTAAAGATAAAGTATTATATTCCATGTCCAAGGGTAGAAATCAGTATGAATTTAAGTTTTGTTAAGAAGAAATTCTCTTAAGATGATTTAGGAGTGGTCCATTGAGTTTCGTCTTAAGAGGGCTCCACTGTATGTGTGTATGTCCACTTTCATTTCTGTTAATCTTTATGATATAGTATGTAGTACATGTATATGTATGTACATATGTGTATGTATATACATACATGTTGACATATGTTGTGTATGAATGTACATAATGTGTATGCGTATATATCACTTGAAGCTGATATACACACATTGATGAAAGTGGTGGTGTTTGATGGAGTGCAAGGCAAATACGTACACGAAGTACGTTAGTATGGTTAGCATTGCAGTACATTCGACCATACTGTCATATTCAACCACATACAAGCAATACAGGCCAGGAACGTCGAGCATTGTGGTATATAGATACGTTTGTATGTAAGCGCTGAAATTTGTTTGTTGGGAACATGTTTCAATGCATACATATTCCTCATTGGTCCTTCCCTGCAGTGCACACATATGTACGTACATATGTATACCACATATATAGTAACATTATACCATATACATACTTCTATGGCTAGATGACCCATGCCGATTTTGTGCTTTTAAAGTACGTACATATTTACTTAGTCAATTCAACTGTATAGAATGCTTTGAGTAATTGTAGGGTTTTACCCTATTGCCTTGCAGAATGAGGATGATGATAAGTTGCCTGAAATTCCCAGTTCAACTTCAATTACTAGCAGCTTGAGTGGGACCGACTTAGTGAATGACTTGTCGACATGCGACTTGGATGCGTCCCCAAAAACTGTGATAAATGATGTACGAATGCACGACAAGAAACCCGAGGAAGAGTCGGGTCTATTGCCTCCGATTGTATTGGCCAAACCTCCTGAAAACCCCACCACTCCTGATACAACAGTACTGATTGAGTTTAATCAGTACACATTGTACGATAGTGATGATGAATATGATGTATGTGTGTGTGTGTGTGTGTGTGTGTGTGTCTGTGCATGCGTGTGCGTACGTGCGTGCGTATGTGCGTGTGTGTGCGCATGCGTGTGTGTGTTCGTCTGTTTTCATCTGCATTGATTTGTCTGTGTTTATGTGTGTTCAAGTGTTTGGATGCATAAAGTAAAATTACACAGTATACCATATGTACATACACATTTAAGGTTCATTTCAGTTGTTCTAATTTGATCAAAATTTTAATTTATTGCAGAAAAAGATTTCTATGGACTGGTTGAACTCAAGGCTGGCACTCACAAAGCACTCAACACGATTTGAGCTTCCTCTGGACCTAACGAGACTGGAGGGTCTCACCCCAGTGAAGTACCTACAGACATACTGTGTCATAACGTACGTATGAATGTATATATGTACATACGTAGGAATTACAAATGTTGTACAATGAAACTTGCTTATTTCGCACCTTGAAGGGGACAAACAATCAGTACTTATTGTAAGAGGTACAGTCTATCATGGTTGGTTTATGTACATGAGGTATACACAGGGACAGAATGAGGAGTACTTACTATCCAAGAGCACGTACTAAACCAGATACTTACGTACGTACTCTCCAAGTTCTACTGTATTTGAATCTGTTTTAACTTACACAGGATCACAGTGTACCCATGTCATTGTACTTGAATGTGCATGTCCTTACATACATGTGTAACACTGCACATGCAGCACACATGTACACACACACACACACACACACACACACACACATGCGCACACACACATACACACACACACACACACACACACACAGCGCACACACACATACACACACACACACACACACACACACACACACACACACACACACACACACACACACTTGTGTACTACTATGTAGATTTAATTTGATTGTGTGTGTGAGTGAGTGTGTGGGATACTGGGGGCCTTAGAAGTAGCCTCTGGCTAATGGCCCACCCCTAAGCTTTAATTTTGTTTTACTGTTTGTGTAGGGAACGTAGAGCTGTCCATTACTCAAAGATTTTTAACAAGTTTTTAAAATACGGAAAGCAGGAGCTTTCTATTGCGGATCTAATCCCTGCTCTTCTGGATGTACATTTCAGCACTGTTGAGAAGGAACAGATTGAGTGTGTTGTGAAGGTTAGTCTACCCCCACCCCCCCACCACACACACACACACACACACACACACACACACACACACACACACACACACACACACACACACACACACACACACACACACACACACATATATATCCATAGCATAAGGTTGTATATGCTTATACATATGTACACGTGTGTACACATGTGCCACAGTAGATGTGCCACAGTAGATGTGCCACAGTAGATGTGCCACAGTAGATGTGCATCAACAAATAATGAAAGCATAAGTAGACATTCTCAGTACAAATGACTTGGTATCATCACTGTGTGTGTGTGTGTGAAATGAACATGAGTTAGTGCTCAGTCAAATGTCTGACCCAAACTTATTTGGGTCGAACAAAATGCCAAAATGCATGGTTGGACAATGTCTGAATGCTAACCATTATTTCTAACATTGTACATGTATGTACGTATGAGGTACGTATAATAGGATGATATGTTTCTGTACAAGAGATGGATTCTTCAAGTACCTCAGCTAGTATGTACTTCCAGGTAGTAAGTACTCGGAGTCTTAGTTCTCTCCCAACCTATATTATACTGTACATCCATGTCCTTATACACTAGTAAGAACCTCTGACGAGAAGTACTGATTCCGTCTTTCCTTTGATATACGTATGTACAGTGGAACCCCTCTAATCCAGCCCCCTGAATTGGGGACACCCCTCTAATGTGGACACATGCCACTGGAATCAAATATTCCACTATAATAAGCCATAGTACATCTCCAACCCCTGAAATGAGGACACCTCAATAATCAGGACAGTGCTTTCAGGTCCCAAGGTGTCCGCAGTAGAGGGGTTCCACTGTACTAAGCAAGATCTACAGGCATTCTGTGTTCGAAGCAAGAAGGCTCAGCCTGAGCCACAGTGCCATAGTCTTTGTGCCAATTTAAACATCTTTTATGAGTGGTGGAACGGGGAGAGGTCTTTAGCCTAGAGCTAATGTTTTGTCCTGGGAAAATTCAGCTGTCTTTGTTTACATTGCAAAGGGCTCTATCTGTTTGTTGTTTGCATACCACTTTATTGAATACCCTTACTGTTGCAATGAATATCATTAGGATGCTAATGAATATCATCAGGGTAACTAGTTTGGCTGCTAAACTCCCACACAAATGGAACTATTGTTTAGTGTTACATTTTGTCACCTACCTGCCCTGAATCACCTCTAGTACTGCACATAATAGCACAACATAATACATTATAGTATTACTGTACAGACTTGCTAACCATACTGTATTATGTATGCAAGATTAATTATGTATAATATATATGGTGTATATTACTATGAAACTGTACAAATAGGGTTACTTGTCAATAGTGACCATCATAGGCCAGCCCAGGGCCATATACGTATGTAACTTCAATAGCCACTTGTCTATGAGACTGGTGTGAGGTGGTACACCTTCCTGGAAGGCCATCCATGGGGGCATGTGACTGTGATCTTGTGGACAGGCATTCCCTTCTCACGGGTGCAGTAGGATGTCTAAGGTGTACAGTGCGTAAGGTGATCTATGAACCAGCCTACAGTGGTCACTGTAGACAGGTGGCCCTTCAGAATCTGTAGATGTGGTCTGTGAAACTAGTCTCCTCTGTACACCCCATGGTTGCGCTATCGCAACGCTTTACAGTGTGTACGTTATTCCAAATTGATTATCTGTTTGGTGTAAAGTTCGTAGACATAAGCCACAAACTTTCGACAATAGCCATACAAAGAAGGAAAGATTGTCTGCTGATCTTAAGCAGAATAACTGTGCATATGTATATATCTGTACTCTTCACCCTTTTGAATATTGTAGATTGTGGATATCCCTTCGGAGATGACAAACATTTCACTGAGGCTCTTTGCAGGAATGTCTGCTCTGGCAGAGAGGATGCTCAGGCAGTCCACACTGTGAGTATGAGGACATGCATGTGATACACTGTTCATACACTTTCTCAGATGCCTACCACTATATACATACATTCTATGCTAATACCAGCCTTGTGTGTCAATCCCAGCCCTTGTGTGTCAATCCCAGCCCTTGTGTGTCAATCCCAGCCCTTGTGTGGTAATGCCAGCCCTTGTGTGGTAATGCCAGCCTTGTGTGTCAATCCCAGCCCTTGTGTGTCAATCCCAGCCCTTGTGTGGTAATCCCAGCCCTTGTGTGTCAATCCCAGCCCTTGTGTGGTGATCCCAGCCCTTGTGTGTCAATGGGGTGTGTACCTATCAGACCACTGTCACCATAAACTTTACACTTCCAACCAGCGCATCCTCATTGACCCAATATGCTGGATATTTGTTTACATTGTGTGTAAAATTCCTGTACTTCTAATAATAATACCGTTCTAATAAACTGGATTCTTTGTGTTATGTGTACTTGCTCATTTTATAGTGTTTGTATTAAGTTGTTTGAAACTAGAGTTGTTGTGGAAATGTACAGCTATTAGTATTTACGTTTTGATACGCTATCCGGTTATTCTCTCTCATCTCTCAGACCATCAACCACTGTTTTAAGTGAATATGGACAACGGAGAGAAATAGTGGAAGATGCTGATTTTGAAGCTTTGGAATGGAAGCTGAGAGGATGTAAAGTAAGCTGTGTACCTGCTGTGCTGTTTGGAACTGGAATTGTATTCTTTTTCTCGAATCCTTGTTAGATCACAGATTCACTCAGGAATCTCTTTGCTCAGCTATAAAGAAATGTTTGCAAAAGCTGTCTAGACCTAAACCCTTAGTACTCAAGTTATTTTTTCACGATTTTTTATTCTTCACTTTTTAATTTCACCATTTTTTAGAGGCACTGAGAAATTCTTTCCATAAGTTGTGGTTCATATCGCCTTTAGGTAAAATATGGCGCCAAAATATCACGCGATGGCGCGATAAGTACCTCAAAATGGTTGCTACGCATACGATAAGTAACGAAATACGAAGACTTCGAAGCATATATAGATTGTGACCGAATACGGACCTTTCACGTTTGCTAGTCTTTTACACGCGAATATATGACTCTGGATAGTTCAGTGGGGATCTGCTGGTCGCGACAAATCGAGGTATGTACAAAAATACGCCTACGTATAGTTTTGTATTATAGTTCGACATCGTTGGCTGTGAATATCATGAATAGTAATTAATGTAATATACGTACATCATAATTATGTTCTCAGATACAACAGTTGCTGAAGTTTGAAAACACTGTGAAGCATGCCCTTGTAGCGGGGACGGAGGTTGTGGTCGAAAGCACCAGTGCAACAACACGAACCGTGACAATTTATTCCCTCTCTGAAGGAAGAAATGTGAAACCAAAGTGAGACATGCATGTACCTGCATGTAGAACATAATAATACAAATTAATGAATGAGATGATTCAAGTTGTTAGACATGTTAGTTGTATGTTATTCTAGTTGTAGGACTATTGTTGAACACTGATGTCTGAAGAAGCCCGTGATGGGTGAAATGTTGCACGAATGATTATTTTGTGACAAGAAATATTTGAGTACCGTTCAAGACATGTTCAACAATAGTCCTACAACTAGAATAATATCACCAACCGCTTTACTCACTTTGTGTTACATGTATGTAGAATTTACATGTATTTGAAGCTTCTTTAGCACATGCAATTTGATCTTAATAATAATAATACATGCACTTAACGCTTGTCTTTATACATTTTATTATGCAGCGCCATATTCACTATTCCAGCATCAAGTTTCAAACTGTTGTATATCAAGTCACACAGAGTGAGTTATATACATGCATGCAGTATTATAGTATAGCCAGATAGGTACTGGGTATTAATGTGTGCACATACATGTATACACTGTATATACTGTACGTACGTAACTTAGACAGGATTGTGTATGTAATGGATTACCAGTTAACATGACTTGTGTATGTTCTGTTTATGTGTGCGTGCATGCATGCATTCTGCAATAGTTAGGCATCTTAAAGCAGTTGTACGTACATACATACATTGTGCATGTATCTTCACTATATAACAGTCGTGTGTAGGGTGATGAGGGTGATGAGGGTGGTGAGGGTGATGATCGAGGGTGATGAAGGTGATGAGGGTGATGTGATGAAGTTTATGTTTTACAGTGAAACCCTCTTAAGACAAACTCTCTTAACCTGAAGTTCTTCGAGCCCAAGGGTAGAAATCAGTATGAATTTAAGTTCAGTGAAATGTTTCAAGAGTGGTCTTGGGAGGGTTCCACTGTATTAGTATTTATATGATAGGCAGCCTGTGGCAGACTACATACAACGGTATACTACTCTGTAAGTGTATACTTGGTAATATTAAAAGCATCTAAATGAATACATACTGTATATAAGGGTAAATATTGCAGATGTGTTTGCGTATCTCTGGATATTCTCTAGTATCTGTAATACAGTGAAACCTCTGTAGCCCGACACTTCTGACATTCTCTCTGATCCCACCATCTTATGAGGTGTACAGTCACCATAGTAAAGTATGCTAAAAGCCACTCTGTAACCTGGTAGCTCCTAATCGAACACTTTTTTCAAGTCCCATTGAGTGTCGGATGAGAGAGGTTTCACTGTATGGGCTTATGTGTAATTCCACAAACACAGGTATTTGTTGCAAGTTGTGAGGACCTCAGGCTTCGCGTGTTCTGTTCCAAATTTGATGAAGTTCAGTGCATTCCCACTCAAGGCAGTCTTCTCTGTCTGGTGTACTGCCAGCAAAGAGATGAAGTGTTGGCTGGTGGAATAGGCCATCTTCACTCCTGGATGTTCAAGCCTGGGCGCAATGTCCTGTCCAAGTCTCCTCCTTTTACAACAACACTTAAAGCACTTCAGGTATCTATGTACATATATATATACGTATATATATATATATATATATATATATATATATATATATATATATATATATGTATATACGTACATGTGTACTGTACTTGCTTTTCTTCTGTACAAGACACTATATGGTGGTGGTTGGGGGGGGGTTCCCATGATAAAAACCCGTTAGAATTGTGTGTCACAATGCTTTTGTACGTGAATACGTACGTATGTGTCTTTGTCTACCCTTTCTGTTTTCACAAGAGTGCCTTGTTGATCCTCCTAGCCCTATATGCATTCAAATAATATTATGCACAATTAAGTTTATACATGTACACTTGTTTGTTAAACGTTATGTATACAATTTTATGTGTACAGTATGTAACACATCATTGGCTTGTTGAGTATCTACGTACAATGTATTATTCTCTTGTACTTTGATCCATGCACATGACAGTTGCATGATAAACCATACATCAGTCAGATACTTCATGCACTTTCCATACTTGTGCTCTCTATGTGCTGCTGTTATGCCTTGTAGTGGGTGGTGAGCCTGTCTCTGTCTCAAGATGGCCGAACCCTGCTGGCCATAACTCATGAAGGTGTGCACATAATCAACCTGCAAGTAAGACTGGAGATGGCATACATCCCAAATGGTCACAAAAGTGGGATTTCACGGTGAGCATCATATCTAATGAAAATTATAATATATATTGTTATGAATGTGTAGTCACCTCTTTGTGTACTACAACATGCAGCGCATGAGGTACATACATACATACGTATGTACGGATGTACATGCTTGGTTAAGGCTTTTGAAGCTACGTACAGTCTGTACGAAGTTATGTATGTAAGAAATCGGATTATTTTGAATGCACAAACTGTCAGTCCTTGTTAATTTTGTAGCTGGAAGCCAGCTTTATGTGAACGTACATATACATACGTACGTACATACTGTATATACGTACATAGATATGCAAGTAGCAGCTGCAATATCGTATACTATTATGCTACACTTTTCTTAGACTAACTATTGTGTGTATGAACACAATAGCCAGTAGATGTACGTATACTCTGTATGTATATGCGTTCAGTGAAGCCTGCTGTAAAAAGAACCTCCTCTACGCCCTAAGGGGGCAGGTATAGTACTGATAGTAGTTTATATAATAGACAAAAATTGCTTCTTGACAATGTACAAATGTCATGTTTTTCTAATGATCCCGGATTCGAAGTGGTTTATGAGCTAGACTGTGTATACGTACCTATACACAGTGCAGTCCCTATAAAGATACGTATATACAGTCGGTGGTTATTTTGTATACATACTGTACATGACCGTACTGTTCCTTCAGATCAGTTTTTCTGTAGATAGACATTACATCTTTATATGATTTCTCTTCTCTCATACTATACATGCTGTATGTACGTATGTATGTATCTGATTCAACAGTGCACTCTCCTGTATTGATGTGTGCATCACTGCTGGCAAAGACGGCTCTATTCTGGTGTGGAGCTCCGGTGTGGCTCAGCCTCTCCAGAGCATTGAGGCTCATGGTAAACAGGTGGTGTCTTTGCAGATTCACCCTAGCAAGCCCCACCTCTACACTGCCTCATCTGATGGATGTATTAAAGTATGGGATATGTCCACACTGACTGAGATGTACCAGTTCTATGCTACGGAAGGAATTCTGCTAGATTTCAACTTAATCTCCAGCACCCAAGCATTGTGCTATACCAGCAAGACTGTAATAGTCCTTAGCATTAGTATGGTGAGTTGAGCCATGAGCACATGTACGTATGTGATCGTCTGCATATTCGCGTACGTGCATGCAGTGTATATATTTTCTATCACGTTTGTGATAAACATCAAGGATTGATATATGTATGTACGTACATATGTATGTGTGTATGTACCAATAACTGTGGCTAAATTTGTTCAAATTAGTACACTATTAGTCTAGTAGTGATTGTTACTACAGTATACGCAAGGTGTTTGCAGATGTAGGCTGCATGTGTACATATGACTAGCAAAAGTATTGAGTGCATGCAATGGAATACCCTATTACAATTGTGCATGTATTGTACATACCATTTATATAAATGCACATACAGTGAAACCTCTGATAGTGGACGCTCTGAAATAAGGATAGCCTCCCTACAAAGGACACAGCTTGAGGTCCTAAACTATTTTCTCCCTATAGTTCAAGCACACTTGAATCTCCCAAAGAGGACAATCTCCTTGAAAAGGACAAAAGAGGCCAAATTTAAGTGTCCTTTATTTTTTTTGAGATTCCACTGTATACGTATGTATACTGTACATCCATACATGCGTATGTACTAATCTACTTCATAATATTCATGTATATCAAATGCATCCATAATCAGGAATGTCCAAAGTACCCTTTCCTCTGTTTTTATGATGTAATCTCTTTGGCCAAATTGACTGAGTAATATATAATGGAGGAATGGTTTGGTCACATGGGCTAACACACACACACACACACACACACACATACACACACACACACACACACACACACACACACACACACACACACACACACACACATACACACACACACACACACACACACACACATATATATACACACACACATACACACACACACACATGCACACACGTGCATGTATACACACTGCACACATGCACATATATGCACACACACACACACACACACACACACACACACACACACACACACACACACACACACACACACACACACACACACACACACACACACACACACACACACACACACACACACACACACACACACACACACACACACACACATACACACACACACACACTGTGTGTGAACATTCATGGCTAGTTCCTATTCCCTCACCTCATCCAGCCTGACAGTCATTTCTCATCACTGAGTTCTAAAGTGACAAAACTATCCCTTTCTGGTCATCCTGGAAGACTCATTGCAATGTGTGAGGTACGTATGGGGCACAACTCCACTGCAGAAACATGCATGAAATCATGCATGCACCGACAGTCTGTATGTACGTATAAGACATTTTTACACATGCACTGTCAGCTAATCGAATGAAAATTATCAGTGTATGGCACAATGTATGATACATACAGGGAAGCCTGTCAAGAAAGACCACTCATGAGCCATAGTTAACTGCACACCGTACAGTGCATGGCCTCCATATACAGACATGTGGTCCTTGTATAGAAGTGCATTAGTATCTTCAAGTGTACCAGCTTGCATTGGACTCCATAGAGAGGTGGCCCTTGTATGCAGGTGGTCTTTAGACCAGTATGTACATCACCATGCCATATTGCATCCATTACATACTTCTTTCGTATGCGCGTACGTATCTTTGTCTGATGTTGTCTCTTAGGATGGCGGAATCCGCCTTGTGTGTCCGGTGAGTGGCGTGGTGACGAATGTGATGTTTCCGGAGTTCACCAACTTGACCCATTCCTTTGAGGACATTGTCTACAGTCAAGAACACACATCACTAGTTGTGCTGCTCAAGACACATGAAGGTGGGCCTACATACATACGTATGTAGCTTATTGAACCTCTCTGTACTATGTACGTACATGCATACATATAATAGCAGTTCGCAATCAAAAGTTGTATAAACCACAAGTGTATTTGTAAGATTGCATAGTGTGCTACTTTTAATATTAATAAGCATACATATGTGTGTGCATGCGTGTGTGTGGGTGTGTGCATGTGCACATGTACGTACGTATACGTATATACGTATGTACAGCTACGTACGTACACATGTACGTATGTTTACATGTAGTATCATGTGCGGTGCAGTGTGTACATATGTATAAACTCTTAATTTTGTGTTTTATCGCATTGACACAAACATAGTGATGATATTTGATGCCAAAGTGAACCCCTGTTGTTGCCGGGTACTCTGTACAGCAGACAGTCCGGAGGATGGGGTCACGTGCATCACACAGGTTCGTTGTCTTACCTACTGTACATGTACATAGAATGCTACTGCACGATATGCATGCATGCAATAAATACTGAGCATATATATATAATTATATGTACTTCAAATGCCTATACGTACGTACGTCAGTATATATACGTATAATGTACATACATACATACATGTATACTGTGCATGGTAATATTCAATATACCAGATATTTATAGTAATATTTTGTATGTACTCTAACAGTAGCAGCTCTTTTGGAAGACCACCCTTGTGAAAAACCACGAGCCCTTTTATGAGACCAGATATATGTATCTATGCCCAGAATGCATCTATGAATGTGCGTAACCTACATGTTTAATTTCCCTTCTCAGTAGAGACCATCCCTTCAGAAGCACCTTCTTTGTAGGAGTGGTCTCTCAGAAGGTGTACTACTACACAGAGACAGTCACATGCAGATGTTAGGATAGATTCATTTTGTTTGGTGCAGGGTAGTGTGTCATGCGATGGTGTAGAAGTGGAGCTGATCTTTGCTGGCCACCTATCTGGATTTGTGTCCCTCTTCAGCAGCAGTTCTATCACAATGGCAGCCAATGTCTGCGGACACAAAGGACGAGTACATTCTCTTTCGGTGTCTTCCTCAGATCCACATCTTATCTCCTTTGGTTCAGATCAGTGTCTGAAAGTGTGGTCCCTAGCCATTCACTATGGTAACCTGCAAATGCTGGCTTTGCTATCAATGTCCTTAGACAAGGAGCAGCCTATTGATCGAATAGTACTGTCACACCACACTATTTGTCTTGGGTATGTCATGGGCAGTGTAAGAACTGTCAGTTTTGTGGACTGTGCTGATGGTGGTAGCAAGAGCGATGTCGTACAATTGAGCGAAATGAAAACCTTTTCCCACAGTCCATCCGAAAAACACACAGGAACTCTCCTTTCTCTCTCTTCTGCCCGCTATCTTCCTTTGTTTTGTTCTCTGGCAACAGATAATCATGTGAAACTGTGGAACATCGAGTGTCTACTGGTACGAGAGGTATACCTAGGTGTGAATCTCAGAGGAGCATGTTTTGTGCCCAATCTGTGTGTGTTGATTTTGGCATCGACGAACAATTTATGGGTAACTGATAAAATCTTCTCAACTGAAAACGGTATTGCTCTTTTGGGCAATGGAGGTCACCAGTGTTCTTCTGGGCACCGTGTAAATGCAGAAGGAGTTTCTGTGTCGTTTGACCCATCACTGGAGTTCTGGTGAGTGTAGCAATCTATATACGTACTGTATAGCGTAAGTCACACAGTATTTACATGTGTGCATACATGTACTCTATGTATGTTCACTGTACATCACAATTGGGACCCACACATGCAGCGATGCCCCTTTTTGAGTACACTTTATTCATTATTATTAATATTTGAAGGCTGCCCTTTCAGCACTAGGGCTGGCATAAATGGGGGGCCACTTAAACTGTCTGGCAGTTTTTCATTATCTGCATGGCTACATGCATTCATGCAGATGGGGTCAGGAAGTAATTAAATTTTCCGAATTTCTTGACACAGACCAGAATCTGCTATGTACAGTACTGTATGAACACAGTGTGTATACTGTAAAATTCTATAATATTATACTATTCTTGTCACTGCATATTATATGTACACTGTATACATGTACACTGTATATTATACCATATGATTACAGCATGTACGTGTTTTATTTTATTTACAATGTATGCTCATATGTATGCATATGTACGCATATTCAGGTATGACCCGTCCAGAAGTAAGCAACAAAGTATAGATCCTCGCGCACCTTCTCATGGCTTGTTTGTACCTCGGCCCGCAAAACCCTCCCCTTGTGCTAGAAGAATGTCCCCATCAGGTGTACACTTACAGGAAAACCAGACCGCGATCTCCAACAAGACTCACCAGAGTGGCCGCAGTCAGAGCTCGAGGATGCATGATGCCCAGTTGGGTGTTGGCATACACCCTAGGTATTGTAAGCAGGGTGAAATGAACTGTCCAGAGGAAAGGGCGTGCAGAAGTGTGATGGGTAACTCTGGCAGTTTAGGATCTGGGACAACTTCTCTTCAAGCTGCAGATGAAACTGTGCAGGTTCGAATTCATAACGTTTTTTGGTGTGTACGTGTATGCACGCACATACGTATGTTGGTATGTATGGGGATCACTTGGATGCCAAAGTGTGGCTAGTTCTTCTAAACCAACAGTCCCCCTCCCTTTGTAGGCTA
This sequence comes from Halisarca cf. caerulea, assembly GCA_963170055.1. NCBI lineage: Eukaryota > Metazoa > Porifera > Demospongiae > Chondrillida > Halisarcidae > Halisarca > Halisarca cf. caerulea. The sequence continues at coordinate 2,197,533 of CAUJGJ010000188.1, read as the reverse complement.
TAGCAAAACAACTTGTGCAACCTGAGTGTCCATGAATGACATTATGTATGTGTTTCTGATTGGTACGTACGTACATATACTGCATAAAGAGATCTAGCTTAACTAAAACGCCAAATGATTTCTGACAACTTTCACATGATACCAAAATTAATGACACAATGTATAGAACTGGCTTAGTACCTGGGATTGTATAATATGCGTAAATCTGGGTATAGTATGTACTCCTCATTCTGCCCCTTCTATATTATACTGTTCATAAATCCGTCCTGATAGGAAGTACCCCTGATATATACCGACTGCATGTGTCTTCCCTTCGAGGTACTTACTAAGCACATTTCACTGTACGTATAGTTTGTGACCATCCCCCCCCTCTTTCAGCTGATAGGACTCTGTTGTACTGTATATATATATGTAATGTAAATCCATGGTACACAGAAAATACTAGCTCTTCTTACATATGTACGTATATGGGTTATCATGAGGCATGTACAGTATATTATGTATAGTATATAGTGGAGAACTTTTCAATTCTACGTACAGTACGTATATCCTTATGCTCACAAAACTAGTGTGATTTAATATAGTATAATGTGTTGTATTGTTATATTATGGAGTACGATAGTACTCCGTATGCAGGGATGATGAAAAAACAAAATGGTGGAAAGATTTTTCACATATGTAATGGTGCTAAATGTCACTTCTGGTACATTTTGGAGCTCCAAAAACTACTTATTTTGTCTCATCATTCACTTTATACATGTACATACAGTACATACGTATGTATTCAATCCTCGGTAAGTCAATTTAAGGCATTAACAACTACGTATTATGGAATAATTTAAAATACAGTATATATATATATATATATATATATATATATATATATATATATATACGTATTATGTGTATTTGTATACAGAATAAACTTCTCCTCCCTCAGCCGTCCTTTGTAGCACGGGGGGAGAGGTGCCGTTCGGCTGACATTAGCCATTTCTTTGACGACATTGACCGGTTTGGAAGGCTTCCTCCCTTTCACATTCCAAGAAGTGTCCTTCTCAAGAATCCCCACCTTGCATCGGACAAGTTCCCAGTAGCACCAGATGGTAAGCGCAGATCTCAAGTCTGCACACTGTGTATTACACATATATACAGAGGTGTATATAGGAGCTCTCATGTAAGTGAGGGGGTGGAAGATTCTAGATGGAGCATATAACGACATGTTGGACACATGTTTGATATTTGACCCCTATACTAACTAAAAGTTGAGTAAAGTTATTGGCAAAGTAGGCATATACAGTAATCCCGACCCTTTCAAACATGCACTGTACATCCCTGACTAGTTTCATGATTGTGAAGCTAGCTTGACATTCTGTATCCTGTGATCTTTGTACAGGTTACATTCCCAATTCCATCATACGTGGCAAATTCAGTTTGAGAAAAGTGTCCGAAAGTCCAGTTTCAATACAGCCATCAGGTATGGGACTGAGCTTAAATCTGTCTTCCCTTGTGACCCGCAGCCGACACCAGAAGTCTCCAACGTTGAACTTTGATGATGATGGTAGATATTCTCAGTCCTCAAGCCGTCCCTGCAGTGGTTTAATTGACTCAATGGGGAGAATGTCCCCAGGTAGGAAATCTACCAGTGCAGACATGTCAGCAAGGATGACTATGATGAGCAACCTGTTTAAGGATTTCAAGGATTCAGGATTAAAGAAGCAACGAACAGCCAAGTCCTCTGCAAATGCATCCAAACGTTTGTTATTTGTTCTGTGTTTGGTGTTAGTGGGGGCTCTACCCATCACACCAATGTACAGTACATGTATGCAGTGTAGTCTTCTGCATTGTGGAGACTAACCTATTATAAGCATGTATTTAATTAATTTTGTGTATTTGTGGTATATATGTACATCCATACGTAGGTGTGTGTGTGTGTGTGTGTGTGTGTGTGTGTGTGTGTGTGTGTGTGTGTATGTGTGTGTGCGTGTGTGTGTGCATGTGTGTGTGTGTGTGTGTGTGTGCATGTGTGTGTGTGTGTGTGTGTGTGTGTGTGTGTGTGTGTGTGTGTGTGTGTGTGTGTGTGTGTGTGTGCATGTGTGTGTGTGTGTGTGTGTGTGTGTGTGTGTATGTGTGTGTGTGTGAGTGAGTGTGTATGTGTGTGTGTACATGCATGTGTGTGTGCTTGCATGCATATTGGGATGCATACGTATTGTGTGCCTACTATAATACCATAGACACTCTAGACTGCATACAGATGATAATACATATACGCATATGCATGAATGTGCAGTGTTTTCAACGATCCCATTCCACTCTCACTGATGTCTCTCAGGTCTCACTCTTTCCCCAAGACCAAGGTTGAAGGTTGATCTTGAGGATGTAGACCTTGACCTGAGCATGGGCTATGCTGGACACAGACCTGCTAAGAAGAAACTGCAAAGGAAGGTTAGCATTGCAGGTGTACAAATGTTGTCTATACCTATGCATGTATATGTATGTGTACGTATGTATGTATATCGCTGTACTTGAGGCTTAAGGCAAAGAATGCAAGTCATAATATATAGTTTGGAATGTTTAATTTTCATAAGCATATTGAACATACGCTTGTATGTACATTACATATGTACGTATATATAGGACCATAGATACAAGGGGATTGGGGTGCATGGTCTAGTATAAGTATAGTTTGATGCAACTAGTACAAACATTAATACATGTGCACTTGACATATTTAACATGGTCCATTCCTGTGTCATCTTGGCAAAAGGCCAACAATAATCTTATCTTGAACATGTTTTTAGCATTTTTGCTGTCAAGTATGTATGTCCATATGTACTGTATGTATGTACTGTACATATCACTTACCTTCTACTGCAACAGAATTCTTACTTCTCTTTCATTAGCCCCACCCACTGCCACACCCTGATACAGAATCAGATCTTTATGATTCAGATGCTTCCCCATCGTACACACCCTCTCCTCAACTGTTGTCCGAAAGGCTTGGTACTTCACTCTCCATCGCATCTTGTGACGACAACTCACAAGCTAACACGGCCTCGCAACATAACATGGTGTTGGAAGCACTGAAAGGTCCATCTTCCCAGTACTCCGGGTCATATGGCACACAAAACAGGTCAAGTAATGCCTGTTATATGCATGCACACACATACACATGGTCTAGTAGTCATTGTATTCCTGTACCTGCTATCTAGTACACACATACAGTATATTATGCCTTTATGTATTATGTATATTCTCAGTGTTACAGTATATACATATACGTATATTGCAGCAATGCTATGTATCTACATAGTTTGTGATGATGTGTGCAAATACATACATATACGTACATACATAATAAGGGTGTATAAAAACCATTTTAAAATGGTACAAGGATGTAGGATTGACACAGGATCGTGCAAAAAGCCATTATCAAAAAAGGATTCTCCAAAAACACTTGGAACAAGGTTAAGTTGCAAAACCGGTACAGGGCTAGATGGGCAAAGGGCAAGACAGGCATAGGGCTAGACGAGCATAGGGCTACACATGCATGAGGCTAGATGGGCATAGGGCTAGACAGAGTTTAATTGGACTGAATGTACACTGTGCAAATTCCTACATCCCGCAGCACATAATATGTACTGTATAATGTGCTGCACATGCGGGATGTAGGAATTTGCACAGTGTACATTCAGTCCAATTAAACTCTGTCTAGCCCTATGCCCATCTAGCCTCATGCATGTGTAGCCCTATGCTCGTCTAGCCCTATGCCTGTCTTGCCCTTTGCCCACCTAGCCCTGTACCGGTTTTGCAACTTAACCTTGTTCCAAGTGTTTTTGGAGAATCCTTTTTTGATAATGGCTTTTTGCACGATCCTTATATATATATATATATTATATATATATATATATATATATATATATATATATATATATATATATATATATATATATATATATATATAGA
>CAUJGJ010000188.1:2178570-2186070 GCA_963170055.1 Halisarca cf. caerulea | reverse complement strand
ATGATGAATGACCCAAGGATGATTCTTGCACTGATTCTCCTGTCACTCTGGTCTACTGCGAGTATTACTGCAGTCAACATCTCTGACTGTGTTACCAATCCAACAGGAAAGGTCTCTCTTGATATTGATGTGGTTGGTGTTCCTGGTCCTCAAGGACCAAAGGGAGAGCTAGGGGAAACTGGCATCCAGGGACAGAAGGGGAGCAGCGGGGAGAAAGGAATGAAAGGAGCTAGAGGCTATCCGGGAGAGAGAGGTCCTGTTGGTGCGGCTGGCCATCCAGGAATAATAGGTGACCAAGGACCACCCGGGGACTCTGGTCAGAAGGGGCAGAAAGGAGAAAGAGGCTATACTGGTGTTCCTGGACATCCAGGAGTGATTGGTCCACGTGGGTACCCAGGAGATACTGTTCTGACTGAGGATGAGTTTGCTAGAGCAACACAAACTGTTCAACAGAACATTTCTACTCAGCTCAAAGAAATCAGTAAATCCTTGAGTGATATCAAGTCAGCATTCACCAAATGTGGGATTTATGATACCAACTGGAGGCGTGTTGCATACATTGATACTACTCAGGGTACCACTTGCCCATCTGGTCTCCGTGAAGTCACCAACAGTGCATTGAACAAGAGAGCATGTGGACGGAGTGTGAGTAAGGGTTGCTCTTCTGTGACCTTCCCCAGTGGTGGGAACTACACACATGTTTGTGGACGTGCTAGAGGATACCAATTCTATACAACAGATGCCTTCCGTGCTGTACGTGGAAATGGCATAAATGAAGCATATGTTGATGGCCTATCCATCACCAGAGGCAGCCCAAGGAAGCACATTTGGACATATGCTTCAGGCCACCATGAAAAGAGCTCTGGAAATGGCCACCCCTATCAAAGTCCTTGCACTGCAGACGGATACAATCCTCGACACAAAGCTTCTTTCATTGGTAATGACTATTACTGTGAGAGTGCTTTTGTTGACAATGCAAGAAGCGAAATAGCATGGGAAAATACCCTTTGGGACGGTGAGGGGTGTACTCTACCAGAAAACACTTGCTGTCGCAGATCGCAATTTGGATGGTTTCACAAAGAGGTCTCCATCACTAGCGACAACCTTGAGGTCAGGTGGTGTTGTGATCAGTCTCAAGCTGATGAGGACATCTTCACTGATATTCTGGAGATTTGGGTTCTGTGACTACTCATGTGTCTCAGCATACACAGTCTAATATAGTAGAGTTACAGCTGCAATAGAAACATGCAGCTCCACACACTGCATACCATAGGATATGGCATAACACTTATCTGCATAGCCATAGAGCCATGTAATAATATTATTATAGTTTCATATATTGAATCATTGTATACTGTGCGATTGTTCAGCCATTTTTGCTATCTTCGTAATTAATAGTTGATACTAAAAACAAATTTAATGTTTGATGATACTGTAGGCACTAACATGTGGATGTGGGTTAAGGGCACAGTGCGAGGTCCCAAATCTTTTTCCTTCAATACATTTTTAGCCTCCCACATGAAGTCATCCTTCAAGTGGTGGGTCTTTAATGATATTCATAGGCACCAGAGGGAGAAGTCATGGACTAGGTATATTTCAGTGTACACATGCACTGTTAGGACAACAGATGCCCCTTGGGTAAACAAGACAAAGACAACTATAACCATTGACAATGACTATACACATAGTGCCCACTTTGTAAGGTTTACACAGACATGCAAAAACCGTGGTGTGCTGTTTTGTACTGTTTACTTTACAATGTGCATGATTGTGCTATCCACACAATGCTGTAAAAACATTAACAGGCAAATACACAATGGTGCAAGAGTTAGTGCAGAATGAATCAGGCATGATGTTGCAAATGCATTGCAAAGACAACTGAATAAAACTCTTTCCCCAAAGATATAAAAGAAAGATCCTGGAGTTTATTACATAGGCATACAGCAAAATTGCTATAGTTAAAAGTTTGATGATCGATTAGTATACAATACTTTGGCAAATTTGACAAAGATGATGGTTGATCTGAAACTGATTCTGGGTTTTGTTTTGGTGTTAATCACATCTACCCCTATACTTGCTATGGTCAATATCTCCGAGTGCATGATATCCAATCCAACAGGAAAAGTCTCATTTGATGTGGTTGGTGTTCCTGGTCCTCAAGGACCAAGGGGAGATACAGGGCCACCTGGCATCCAGGGACAGAAGGGGAACAGTGGGGAGAAAGGAATGAAAGGGCCAAGAGGCAGGAGAGGCCAGCCAGGAAACAATGTTCTGACTGAGGATGAGTTTACTAGAGCAACACAAACCGTTCAACAGAACATTTCTGCCCAACTCAAGGACATCAGAGAAAGCTTAAGTGATATCAAGTCAGCATTCACCAAATGTGGGATCTATGATACCAACTGGAGGCGTGTTGCGTACATTGATACTACTCAGGGTAGTCCTTGTCCATCGGGTCTCCGTGAAGTCACCAACAGTGCATTGAACAAGAGAGCATGTGGGCGAAGTGTGAATACAGGTTGTTCCTCTGTGACCTTCCCCAGTGGTGGGAGCTACACACATGTCTGTGGACGTGCTAGAGGATACCAGTTCTACACAACTGATGGTCTACATCGTTTCCATAAGGAGGGAATTGATGAAGCATACATCGACGGCCTAGCCATCACCCGAGGCAGCCCAAGGAAGCATGTTTGGGCATATGCAGCAGGTCTCCAAGAAAAAGAGTATGGTGGTGGTGGCTCTGGTTTTGAATGTCCCTGTGCTATTTCAACACATGCCGATGAAACAGTAGCTCCCTTCATTGGTGAGGACTATTATTGCGAAAGTGGCTTTGTTACCTTTGAGAACAGAACTGCATGGGAAGATCCCCTCTGGGACGGTGAGGGGTGTACAGAATCAGTGAACACATGCTGTCAGAGATTTGGATGGTTTCACAAAACGGTACCTCTCACCAGTGACAACATAGAGGTCAGGTGGTGCGCTGATGACCTACAGAGCAGAGAAGACATTTTTACCGACATTGTGGAGATATGGGTATTGTGATCATGTATGTACAAGTAACATTATGTGGTATATAGAACATTATCATAGTCTAGAACTTGTGTAGGCAAAAAAAGGAACTGTATACTAACTGTAAACTGTAAATTTGAAGAGAATTAATACTAAACTATACTATGGAAAATGCATGCATTCACAGTATATAGGTCATAGGTGTATAGGGTAAGGTCCGGCAGGCCGTCCAGGTTAGTAGAGAAAAAGCTAAAAAGTTGGATATTTGGCATCTTTCTGTGATTATTCTCTCTCTCAATTGCTATTGATGGTGAAAATTGTAAGTATAATTGCTACAATTAGATAAATTATGTTCATTTGTTCGTAAACTAGCATTTTCCAAACTGGTCGTGCAGTTCCCGTGAAAAGTCACAATGCTATGAGTACTGAATCATCCTGACATATATGGTTGAATACACATGAATTGAGACTGCATCCCTCACCAGCCAAACCCACCCTACAGCTGTGAAGTAAATATGCTGATTAAGAGCTGTGATGATTTTGCACATGGAGCAGTACATGATCCTGAAAATGTATGCAGTGTTAAGATTTGCATGTGACCTAGATGCCAAGCTGCCTCACATGTACTGCTATAGGTGTATGTACTACTGTAAATATGGATCACCTATAAATCAAGAACCCTACATTTAACTGTCCCATACGTACCAGACATGTATATCAGAGTCTCCAATCATCAACCTATGGTAGAGACACATTCACCGAACCTGATAGTACGCGTGGACGTACAGTGCTTACTATCCACTAGTGGCACCATTCACATGTGCACGCTAGTGGCACCATTCACATGTGCTCACTATAGTGGCACCATTCACATGTGCTCACTATAGTGGCACCATTCACATGTGCTCACTATAGTGGCACCATTCACACATGCTCACTAGTGGCACCATTCACATGTGCTCACTAGTGGCACCATTCACATGTGCTCACTATAATGGCACCATTCACATGTGCTCACTAGTGGCACCATACACATGTGCTCACTAGTGGCACCATTCATATGTGCACACTGGTAGACAAAACGTACAGAGCTCAAGGTGAGAAGAACTAAGACAGGGCTAAAGGTGGGTTCACAATGTAGGATACATTGCCTGGTATTGTGCAAGCATCTGTGTTACATAAATTTACAAATATTCCGCATCAAGGACGTGTCTTAATTTATGCACTGATGGGATGCCCATTACCAGAATTGAAAAAGTTTACATTTGCCATTACATTGTATAAAAGAAAATGTTATGTAGATGCTCAAAATAGACATCTTTTCAATCAAACTTTCAAATACATCGCAAAAGTCTTGTCCAAAAAGCGAAAACAATTAAAGGAATTAAGTTGTACTTAATAGTTATTATTAAATACTATATATTTAAGTATAATTGTTCACAATATCAATCCCTCAAGCCTATAACCAAATGAGGAGATAGCCTTAATTAAAGTTTGTTCATGTTATCAAAATAAGTGAATATTGAATCAATAAAGGAATTCCGATTTAATTTACCATATAAGCTGGTTATACTGTCTGAGATTATTTTCACAAAGGAAACCCCTGACCTCCTATGATAAACCCACAAAGTTTATCTAAGAGTGAGAATCTCATGCAGCCCCCTTCAAGTTGATATCTATAGATATTGAAAAACCTAAGACCAAACTAATAGTCTTGAAATCACTTACTATCACAGCCAGAAGAGACACAGCTTGTTTGCATAAGAACAGCCACATGCAAGTAAATGCCCCATGCACGTGCATTGCATGCCTAATTAGGGTAAGGAGCTAAAGGCCTAAAGCTTTGGTTATATAAGGGATACCCAGCTATATATAGACCGTCACATTTTATACAGAATTGTCAAAAATGCTGCTTGATCCAAAAAGGATATTGTTGCTGACTTTCGTGTCAATCTGGTCTACTGCGAGCATTACTGCAGTCAACATCTCTGACTGTGTTGCCAATCCAACAGGAAAGGTCTCTCTTGATATTGATGTGGTTGGTGTTCCTGGTCCTCAAGGACCAAAGGGAGAGCTAGGGGAAACTGGCATCCAGGGACAGAAGGGGAAGAGTGGGGAGAAAGGAATGAAAGGAGCTAGAGGCTATCCAGGAGAAAGGGGTCCTGTTGGTGCTGTTGGCCATCCAGGAGCAATAGGTGACCAAGGACCACCCGGGGACTCCGGTCAGAAGGGGCAGAAAGGGGAGAGAGGTAATATTGGTGTTCCTGGACATCCAGGAGTGATTGGTCCACGTGGGTACCCAGGAGATACTGTTCTGACTGAGGATGAGTTTGCTAGAGCAACACAAACCGTTCAACAGAACATTTCTGCTCAACTCAATGACATCAGCAAGTCCTTGAGTGATATCAAGTCAGCATTCACCAAATGTGGGATTTATGATACCAGCTGGAGACGTGTTGCATACATTGATACTACTCAGGGTACCACTTGTCCACCAGGTCTCCGCGAAGTCACCAACAGTGCATTGAACAAGAGAGCATGTGGACGAAGTGTGAATACAGGCTGTTCCTCTGTGACCTTCCCCAGTGGTGGGAGCTACACACATGTTTGTGGACGTGCTAGAGGATACCAGTTCTACACAACAGATGCTTTTTATGCAAGCCAGGGAAATAGCATAAATGATGCATATGTTGATGGGCTATCCATTACCAGAGGCAGCCCAAGGAAGCACATTTGGTCGTATGTTTCAGGCCATCAAGAAAAGAAGCTTAGTAATGGCCATACTTGGCAATGTCCTTGCACTGCAGACGGATACAATCCGCAACGTAAGGCTCCTTTCGTTGGCAATGAATATTACTGTGACAGTGGGTTTGTTGACAACACAAGAAAGGAAATAGCATGGGAAAATCCCCTCTGGGACGGTGAGGGGTGTACTCTTCTAGGAAACACTTGCTGTCAGAGATTTGAATGGTTTCACAAAACGGTCCCTCCCACCAGTGACAACCTAGAGGTCAGGTGGTGTTGTGATCAGTCTCAAGCTGATGAGGACATCTTCACTGATATTTTGGAGATTTGGGTTCTGTGACTACTCACGTGTCTCAGCATACACAGTCTAATATAGTAGAGTTACAGCTGCAGCTGTATACATATGTACCATAGGATATGTCATTACACTTAATATGTGCATAGCCAGAATAAGTTACTTAATACTTCTCTGGTGACTGAATCATTGTACACTGTGTGATTGTGCAGCTATTTTAAATTTGCTATTTTCATATTTAATGGTTGATACTAAAACAAATGTTTGATGATTATGTATGCTAGAATAGTCTCTTTTGTCAGTCACCATTGTAGGGGTCACAATTTAGAGTTATAAGAGCACAGAGTGAGATTTCAAATATTTCCCCTTAAATTTTTTTAGCCTCCCCAAGAGGACAACCTCTTTGTAAAGGACAGCTAGAGGAGGCTGCCCTGAGGCGTTTTCATTGATGTGGTGATTTTGTAATGATATTCATAGCCACTAGGTATACATTACACACACATAGTGGTGTATTATTTCATGTAATATACATTTTTGAGACAAAAGATGCCTCTTTAGTAACATTACAAATGGAACCGTATACTAGCTGTAAACTGTAAAATTGAAGAGAATGTTAAATTATGGAAAATGCATGTATTTACAGTATATAGGTCATAGGTGTATAGGGTAAGATCCGGCAGGCCGTCCAGGTTAGTAGAGAAAAAGCTATAGAAGTTGATATTTGGCATTTTTATGTGACTATTCTCCCTCTCAATAGCTATTGATGGGGAAAATTGTAAGTATAATTGCTACAATTAGATAATGTTCATTTGTTCGTAAACTAGCATTTTCCAAACTGGTCGTGCAGTTCCCATGAAAAGTCACCATGTTTGGAGTACTGAATCATCCTGACATATATATGGTTGAATACACATGAATTTAGACCGCATCCCTCACCAGCCAAATCCACCCTACAGCTGTGAAATAAGTATTGTGCTGATTAAGAGCTGTGATGATTTTGCACATGGAGTGATACTCGATCCAGAAGTGTATGCAGTGTTAAGATTTGCATATGGCCTGCATAACAAGCTGCCTCACACGTACTGCTGCACCTCTGTACTACTGCAATTAAAATGGATCACCTATAAATCCAGAACGTTAACCCTACATTTAACCGTCCCATACTTACCAGACATGTATTTCAGAGTCTCCAATCATCGACCTATGGTACAAGAACCATAATTATGGATGCTCCAGTGAAAACAGAGGCTGCATGGTTAATTGACAGGCACAACGCCCTAGTACTATTTTGTGCTTCATACATGGGATGAAACAAGTGCCAATCTTACCAATATTAATGTTGTGCTAATAGGCTATGCATGACCATGCAGTATCCGATAAAACTGGAAACAGCATCTAGTGTCATGCTTATATGTAAAGGTATAATATACACTGATTTGACAAATTAGCAA
>CAUJGJ010000188.1:2173570-2176070 GCA_963170055.1 Halisarca cf. caerulea | reverse complement strand
TCAGTTTACCTGAAGTCTCATACAGCACCATGTGCGACTCTGTCAAGTCAATGGCTCTTGGGCGGGGTTTGTAGCCATGGCGATCATACTTTGTGCAGGGAAACGCAAACTGCAGGCAAACAATAAAAGTCAAGTTAAAGTCAATCATTGCCTTTTCTTCACTACAGGAGTATGAATGTGGATTTAATACATATATTATAGGTATTGACTCGAGTATTATACAGTGGAACTTGCTCAGTTTGTACAGTACCTCAAAGGGAAGACAAATCAGTACTTACCAAGTACCTCTGATGATAAGCACTGATTTTGTATCCCCTTCGAGGTACATACTAAGCAATTTCTATGTACTGAACAAAACCCAAAGGGAAAATCAGTGTGTCTGACATTGAACACGTTTTGTAATCTTAGTGGTCGCAAATGCCTAGTATCACTTCTGGGGTATAGGTGAGGGGGAGGGGGGGCAATAGAGGGTCGATGCACATGCAAGCAGTTGGTTGTACACAAAATAACTACTGTAACCGACAAACAGCAAGTTTAGAAAGAAACGGAAAACAAAACAATGCATGCTACAATGAGAAACTGAAAGCAGGTTACAATACAAATTAATAGAAACATACGTAACACCACTCACTACTGCTTCTCTGATGTCGGGTGATTTTGCACGAACTGTTTGCTGAGCGTGGGTTTCATGTTGGCCTGGAGGATGGTCGGACAGCAGCTACATACTCGGATACAGAACTGAGAGACACTACTTACACAGTACACACTACACACCCCCATACAGTATAATACTGTATGTGTATGTACAGGACGTGAGTAGGTATCTGTACCATACACGCCTTTATCTGCTACGAATTGAGACAGCTTAACTTTTCATCACTGCACACAATATGTATTTTGAGAGGATTCAAGATTTTAACCAAATTTCTAAGCACACATGTGTGCACACGTCTACATGTATACGTACACACACATGCACGCATGCAGGCACACACCCACCCACACACCCACACCCACACACGCACACATGCACACACATCCATACACACACCCACACACACCCACACACACCCACACCCACACACCCACGCACACACCCGAATCCACACAACCACACATGCACGCATGCACACACACACACACACACACACACACACACACACACACACACACACACACACACACACACACACACACACATACACACACCACTATTAAGTACACTTTGCATAGGTCACACACAACCCACCTAGATAGGTTGGCTTGTAGTATGGTGCTATGCTAGCCTCATAGCAGCTCTTCTTCCCCTTAAACAGCTCACTAGCCTCCAGCTTCATCTGCAACTGTTCCTTGCGGTCTGGGGAAAGGGCACGAACATACCTACGGACCATCTGTCTGTAGTAAACGGCTCTTAGGACTTCAGAGGCTGTGGTACATGCTGGAGGGGGAGTGATCCACTTCTTGTCCAGGACGTTCTTCGGGAGACTTTTAGCCAACCTTTCCAGCCAATTTGTTCGGACAAACTGAAGAAACTTCTGGTTCTCAGGGCAAGCAGCCTGGTTACGGGTCATGAAGCCTTTGATGAACCTGACCACCAAGTGAACAAAGGGAAAAGAGTAGAATGAACCTCTATAATTCAACACCGCTATAACCTGTGATTCTCTCTAATCCGACCATCTTATGAGGTACAGTCACCACACTAAAGTATGCTAAGAGTTACTCTGTAATCCAACAACCTCCTAATCCGACACTTTTTTCAACTCCCACTGAGTGTCGGATCAGAGAAGTGTCACCCTACAAACTACAAACACCACATCAAAAATTATGGTAATGCAGTTGAATGAAACTAAACACCAACATGGCGTGCTATCACTATGGCGTGAGGTACCTCAAGCAATGGAATGCTTATCTCAGCATAGTGGGCACTAATCTCAATCGCATCCCTTCTTCATATACTGCACACAACACTATTGGGTCTTCATGGAGTAAGACTCAACCGAAACACTCACAGTCACAGACTCACTTGTTAAGTTTGGGTTCTTGTACACTACATACACAATGACCTTACAAGTGACCATCGAATTAATGAATTATCAGTAGTTGCAGAAAGTACTGACAAGGTCTCCAGTGAAACCTCTATAATAAGGACACCACTGAGACCACAGTAAGCTGTCCTGTACAGTGAAACCTCTATAATAAGGACACCATAGGGACCACAGTAAGCTGTCCTGTACAGTGAACCTCCACAATAAGGACACCATTGGGACCACAGTAAGCTGTCCTGCACAGTGAAACCTCTATAATAAGGACACCATTGGGACCACAGTAAGCTGTCCTGCACAGTGAAACCTCCATAATAAGGACACCATTGGGACCACAGTAAGCTGTCCTGTACAGTGAAACCTCTATAATAAGGACACCATTGGGACAGCAGTAAGCTGTCCTGTACAGTGAACCTCCACAATAAGGACACCATTGGGACAGCAGTAAGCTGTCCTGT
>CAUJGJ010000188.1:2121070-2168570 GCA_963170055.1 Halisarca cf. caerulea | reverse complement strand
GATAGATAGCTATATACAATAATCACGAAGTTCTTCCAATCATGTAGGACCGGATCTCTTAATTATTAAGACACACATCAACCAATTCAGTGTGTACTTGATCAATCATATTTAAAATTAATGTAAAGCCTTATACTACAAATGTATTTGGCCAAATACTTTGTACTGGAACAGAATATATTCCTACAGTTCAAAGAACATTATATATGCGAAAATATATTAAATAGAATCGAAATACTTAAGATATATCATCGATAATTCAATAGACATATATACAGGTACACCAACACAGAAGAACTCAACATGACTTTATATTTGTTAAATTGTAATATAGTAAGCATATACACACATCTACTGTTCTGACTGAGGATGAGTTTGCTAGAGCAACACAAACTGTTCAACAGAACATTTCTGCCCAACTCAATGACATCAGAAAAATCCTTGAGTGATATCAAGTCAGCATTCACCAAATGTGAGATCTATGATACCAACTGGAGGCGTGTTGCATACATTGATACTACTCAGGGTACCACTTGTCCACCAGGTCTCCGTGAAGTCACCAACAGTGCATTGAACAAGAGAGCATGTGGACGGAGTGTGAATACAGGCTGTTCCTCTGTGACCTTCCCCAGTGGTGGGAGCTACACACATGTTTGTGGACGTGCTAGAGGATACCAGAAACAGTCAACAGATGCCTTCCGATGATATGTTCTTTCACCGAACGGAATCTTCTTAGAATAAATCACCAACCATACAACCAACTGAACAAATGCCAAAACCATGCATACTTATAAAAGAAGGGTGAACACGAGCACAACAATTCAATAAGTGTCAAAATCACAGAGAACATATAACCATAAACATAAGGTGATCACAGGTCTACACTGAACATCAAACAGCAATAATCATTGTGTTCTGAGTTCAATACATCACATCTTTCCCCCTCCAAGCTTTGAGTAAGTCAACCGATCTGGGGGTCTTGAAATTCGCTTTGGTGGTAACTCTTGATTTGATTGACCACTCTTTTCAATTGTTGAATTATCCACAGATGGATGCCAATAATCTGAGGTAGTTGAGCAATTACTGCCACCAGAATTGGACCTTGCTTTTACTTGATCAAGATGTCGCCTCCAGATTATCTCTGATCCGTCAACTCTGACAGTTAATGAAACTGGACCAGTTATGGTTTCTACAACTGCTGGAACCCATTTGTAGTTCCCATGAGTGCGACTGTAGTTCCTCACATAGACAGAATCTCCCACTTGGAAATTTGATCTTGTACTGCCCTTGCCACGTTTCTGTGTTGCTTGAAACTGTTTCTCTTCTACTTGTGACAGTGAATTGGGTTTCAGTTGATCCAGCAACGATCGAACTCTCCGGCCCAAAAGCAGCTCTGCAGGACTTGAACCAACTAATTGAAGTGGTGTGTTCCGGTATCTAAACAGGAACCGGGACAACCGGTCCGTGATTGATCCTTGGGACATCTTGGCTAAACCACGCTTCACGGTCTGGACAGCTCGTTCCGCCAAGCCATTGGACGATGGATGAAACGGAGCTGATGTGACATGTTCAATGCCATTGTTGTGACAAAAGGCTTGGAATTCTGCACTAGTGAAGTTGGCTCCATTGTCTGACACAATGATGTTTGGCAACCCAAACTGAGCAAATAAGATTCTCAACTTTTCAATAGTTGATGTCGATGTAACGGAAGACATCGGGTACGCTTCTATCCATTTTGAGTGTGCATCGATGACCACCAGGTAGTGATGACCCAAATATGGACCTGCATAATCAATGTGTAATCTCGACCAGGGCTGGGATGGCCAAATCCATGGTTGAAGAGGTGCAGGTGGAGGTACATTGCCATGGAGTTGGCACTTCTCACATGATTTCACTGTGGCCTCAATATCATGATCCAACCCTGGATACCAGAGAAACATCCGTGCAGTTGCTTTCATTCGGACTATTCCTGGGTGGCTCTCATGCAGCAAGGTCAAAACAGATTCCTTCCATTTTTCAGGAATCACAACTCTGTTTCCCCACAGAAGGCAGTTGTTTTGCACAGAAAGCTCCCATCTCTTGGTCCAGTATGGTTTCAGGCTATCCTCTGGACAGCTGTCAGGCCAACCAGAGCGAACAAACTCAAGGACTCGCCACAAGACAGGATCCCGTGATGTCTCTCTCTCAATGTGCTTAGCAGTCACCGGTGAAGACTCAAAATGTTCCATGAGAAGAACGGTTTCAGCAGGAAGAGGAGTGTCGACCTCCCCCGAAGCCGCAGGCAAAGGCAATCGACTGAGAGCATCAGCATTACTGTGAGCTTTAGAAGACCTATAGCAAATCTCGTAGTCGTAAGCAGACAATGTCAGTGACCATCTCTGGATCCTTGCAGAACATTGAGTAGGTACTGGACGAACTTCACTGAACAACGTCAGGAGAGGCTTGTGATCTGTGATAATGGTAAATTTACGACCAAACAAAAATGAATGAAATTTTTTCACACCAAAGATACAAGCTAACCCCTCCTTCTCAACTTGCGAGTAATTCCGTTCAGCCTTTGACAAGGTTCTGGATGCAAACGCAACAGGACGTTCTGATCCATCCTGCATCTTGTGAGAGAGCACTACCCCAAGACCATACTGAGAAGCATCACATGCAAGAAAAATCTCTTTGTTTACATCATAATGGACCAGGACACTTCCGGAGGACAAGAGATCCTTAGACTTTGAGAATGCTGATTGCTCAACCTGGCTCCACTTCCACGGAGTAGATTTCCTCAGAAGACGGTACAACGGAGCAACCTCTTGACAGAGATTGGGTAGAAACTTGGAGTAATGAAAAAGCAATCCAAGGTAGGATTTCAACTCGGAAACATTCTCAGGTGCAGGAGCAGATGTGATGGCTTCCAGCTTTGAAGAAGTAGGATGAATGCCTTCAGCATCAATATTGAACCCCAAATACTCGATCTCTTCCTGGAAAAACTTACATTTGGTTTCCTTAAGACGAAGTCCTGCCTTCTCCATCCGTGACAGAACTTCCCTCAAAGAAGCAAGATGCTCATCATTGGTGGTACCAGTGATCAGGATGTCGTCTAGAAGAACGGCTACATGCGGAATTCCCTGAAGTAGAGACTCCATCACTCTCTGAAATGCACCTGGAGCTGAAGAAATACCAAAGGGCATGCGATTAAATTGGAACAGACCTTTATGTGTGTTAATCACCACAAGCTTGCGCGACTCTTCATCCAGCGATATCTGCTGATATGCCTGGGTGAGGTCCAGCTTTGTGAAAAGCTTCCCTCCAGCTAGCGCAGACAGTAACTCATCCACTCGTGGCAGTGGATAACGATCTACCTTGGCAAATTTGTTGACTGTGAGCCTAAAATCTCCACAGATCCGAATCGAGGACTTGTCACTCTTAAGCACTGGCACTATCGGAGCAGCCCAATCGGAAAATTCCACCGGCTGTAAGACACCCTGATGAACTAGATTATCCAGTTCCTTCTCAACCAGTGGTTTTAATGCTAGTGGAACTGGTCTGGCTCTACAGAACTTTGGCTGTGCGTTATCCTCCAGGTGGATTTTCACTTCATATCCCTTCAGAGTCCCCAGCTCTGTACCAAAAACTTCTTTGTGGTGCGACAAGACTTCCTCCATACAATTATTATGATGGATGCTGAAAATTTGATGCCAATCCAGCTTCAGACAGTGCAACCAATCACGACCCAGCAGACTCTGACCATCACCTTCCACAACTAGCAAAGGTAATGTAGCTTGCTGCCCACCATAAGCTGCATTGACCATCAACTCACCACACACCTTTACTTCCTGACCACTATAGGTTTTCAATCTAGCATTGGTAGGTGTCAACTGTTTCCCCATCAGGTATTTACAGAAGGTGCTTTTGGAGATGATAGTGCGAGAAGAGCCCGTATCGACTTCCATTGGCAGAATACTTCCCTCTATGGTGAGATTCACGGTAATGGACGAACTCTTATCACCAGACAAAGCAAACAGGCTATACTCATCGTGCTCTTGTGCTGTCTCTAAGGGTGGTTGTTCCTCCAGCGATTTGATGTTCCCGCGACTGCGTAGCTTATTGCAAGCTTTCTTCAAATGGCCTTTCTTCTTACAAAAGTGGCAGACATGCTGCTTATAGCTGCAATCTTTCGCAGCATGGTCTTTACTGTTGCAACGATAGCAATTGAAGGTTGATGAACTTCTACGTTGTGTTGGTTTGTCACGTGATGACAACTTATGTACCGAAGAACTGGTAGGAAGCTGAACATTTTTGACGTCATTGCCAATATTTTTCAGATCCCGGTTTGCCGATTCCATGGCCAGCGCTATATCCAGGGCCTTCTGGAAATCTAACTTCCTCTCCGCTAGCAGCCTCTTCTGGATTGATGGGTCCTCAATGCCACAAACCAAACGATCACGAAGCATTTCATCCCAAAAGGTGCCAAATTCACAGTGCTCCGACAGCCTGCGAAGAGTTGCTACGTAGGCATTAATGGACTCTCCCGGTAACCGATTTCTGCTATGAAATTTGAAACGCTGCATGGTTTGAGATGGCTTTGGACTAAAATATCCTTCTAATGCTTCAAGGAGAACATCGAGCTCTAATTCTCCAGCCTTCCTGGGTGCTACCAATCCTCTAAGAATTTGGTATGTAGATGCTCCAATTGTAGATAAGAATACAGATAACCGCTGCTTCTCTTCGATCTTATTAGCTGCGAAAAAGTGCTGCAACCTTTCAACATAGGCTTTCCACTCTTCCTTGTCCTTGTCATACTCTCCGATGCGACCGAAAACCGCCGCCATCCTCGTCGCCAAAATGATATGTTCTTTCACCGAACGGAATCTTCTTAGAATAAATCACCAACCATACAACCAACTGAACAAATGCCAAAACCATGCATACTTATAAAAGAAGGGTGAACACGAGCACAACAATTCAATAAGTGTCAAAATCACAGAGAACATATAACCATAAACATAAGGTGATCACAGGTCTACACTGAACATCAAACAGCAATAATCATTGTGTTCTGAGTTCAATACATCACACAGCATAAATGAAGCATATGTTGATGGCCTATCCATCACCAGAGGCAGCCCAAGGAAGCACATTTGGTCATATGCTTCAGGCCACCATGAAAAGAGCTCTGAAAATGGCCACACTCATCAATGTCCTTGTACTGCACAAGGATACAATTCTCAATACAAAGCTTCATTCATTGGCAACAATTTTTATTGTGACAGTGGGTTTATTGACAATTCAAGAAAGGAAATAGCATGGGAAGATCCCCTATGGGACGGTGAGGGGTGCACACAATCAGGGAACACTTGCTGTCAGACATTTGGATGGTTTCACAAAACGGTCCCTCTCACCAGTGACAACCTAGAGGTCAGGTGGTGTTGTGATGAGCATCAAGGTGATGAGGACATCTTCACCGATACTGTTGAGATTTGGGTTCTGTGATTGCTCAAATGTGACAGCATAGGTCTGTAGTACGTAGATTTGCGTACAGCTGTAATAGAAACAGCTCCATACACTGTATACCATAGGATGTGTCGTTGTACTTACATACACAGCCATAGTTACACATTATATCATTGAATTATTATACTGTAATTGTGAAGCCATTTTTGCTATCTTCATTATTAACGGTTGATAAAAGTTGAATAATAATGTGCACATTGACCTTATGTTAGGTCTTTGTTAGCTCTTTGTTAGTCACCATTGTAAGGGTCAAATAAAATAATGATATTGCAGATGTAAATTAAGGGCACAGTGTGAGATCCAAAAATATCCCCTTATCCCCTATAAGTCCGGTACATTTTAGCCTCCCCAAGAGGACAACCCTTTTGTGAAGGACAGAGGAGGCTGCTCGATAAGGCGACCATCATTTGGTGGTTCAGCAATGATATTCATAGGCACCAAGCATGCATTATATTGACGGAGAAGTCATGGTTTTATAGTGCACACTAGTGGCACCATTCACATGTGCTCACTAGTGGCACTATTCACATGTGCTCACTAGTGGCACCATTCACATGTGCACACTAGTGGCACCGTTCACATGTGCACACTAGTGGCACCGTTCACATGTGCTTACTAGTGGCACCGTTCACATGTGCTTACTAGTGGCACCGTTCACATGTGCTCACTAGTGGCACCATTCACATGTGCTCACTAGTGGCACCATTCACACGTGCTCACTAGTGGCACCATTCACATGTACACACTGGTAGACTACATATACTGTACAGGGCTCAAGGTGAGAATAAGGGATTTGATTTGCCCGTAATTATCTTGGTTAGACAATCTGAAATTAATTCACAAAGGAAACCCCTTACCTACTGCAATGATAAACCCAGCAAGGTTTATCTAAGATATAGAATTACAGTCCCCTTGGTAGAGCCATAAATATTAAAAACCTAAGACCAAAATTCCCTTACAATCACAGCCAGTAGAGATATGTATATAATTACTGAGCAGTAGCGAGGTTAATTGTTTTGGTCGTGAAGGGGAGTCGAAAGACGGCACCCACGCACTTAATGACGTTTGGAACTAGAAATCCGGATATTTGGTCCCAGAGGCGTTTTCTTTTGTCGAAAGTTGCATTCATGTCTTAAAAACTAGCAACAATTCACATACTTGTACGAAGTGGGGCATGGAAGTGCTACAAAATGATATGAGTGAACTGCGTATGGACTAATTCATGTTGGCACAATGCAGACTTTTCTTGACACTTATTTTTCAGTCCCCCACGTCGGCATTCTTCGCGCTAAATGGCAAGGAAGGTTCTTAAGATGCAAAGAGAAAATATTTCTAAAAATATTGGGCAACAATTTTTGAAAGTGTCTTTTGTTAAAGCAGGAAACGGCCTTCTGTCGTTCGGGGGCTCTAATTGGTCAGCCATGGTGGCATCCATTTTCAGCAGCCATGTGCATGACGTCAGCAGCGTGATGCGTACGTACATTCCTATTTACATTCCCGCGAGGCACTGAACTACGTTCACAAATAGTAGTAACTGTTGTACCCCACGTTTTCTAAACGGGGTACAACTATACAACTAACTTGTATCCCATGGCAACAGACAGTAAAATTTCCCACAAACAGATACTGTAGAAGGGTGAAGCCATATATAGGGCTTTCAGGCTATAGCAAAGTGTTCTGCTGATGCTCAGGGTAACCATAATTGTTATAATTGGTAAACATCCTGTGAATATATGGGGTATGTACTCACGTGGCACATCAGAGGCCCACCCATTGGGACACAAAGAAACTTGTTTACACAAGAACAGCCACAGGTAGTGGGTGGGTGATAAGGATATTCTAACTAATAAATTTTTAAAGTGATTTCAAAGAGAAATGCTCCTTGTAAAGAAAACATTGCAAGGTTAATACTGCCCACTTGGCAGAGTAGTAATGAACCCTTCCACTGATTCAGTGGAAGGGTTCAGGCATAAATTGTGAAGTTTAGGTTCAGGTACGAAGTAAGTGTCTCTTGGGAATTGTGCAGGAAGCACCTTTTTAGGGTCTGAGAAAGATTTTATCTTGTTTGTGTACTACACCTGTGCCCCCTTTTAATCAGTGGGAATATTTATCACATTCCATTTTGATCCACAAGAGATTTCATGTCAAACATTTCGTAGTAACTTGAACTAGACTGTCTACGAGTACTGTAAACTTTTGGTGTTGTGTACAATTAGACTAAGTGCATGATGTGTGTGTGTGTTGTTGATTGTTTAGTTGATGTATGCATAGGTTGCATGTTCTACGTTGAAGCTTACTTTTAGTGAGTTGCAGTGCATAAATTGGTGCTTTTTGGTATGGTGTGATTCATTCCTTGAAATTGATTGTTTTGTTACTTGATGCAAAGTACATGATGAGCAATACCCTTATTAAGTGTGTGGGATTCTTGATCTGACTCCACTACCGACTGAAAGCCAGTGATGAAATTAGTAAACCTTGTCAATCCCTCGGTAATTATTTGATATAAATTCTGTCTGAATTATTCCAGATTGTTTCATACCCACAAATAAATTTTAAGTGAAACAAAAGCCAAATGTCACCTGAAACATATCAGTTAGGGCAATACTGCCCACTTCCCTAAATACTATTAGCCTAAGGGTTTGGCTATAAAAAGGGATGCCCAGTTCAATCACCACAGAGTTGGTAAAATGATGCTCGATTCAAAAAGGCTCCCATTGCTGGTTTTACTGTCAATCTGGTCTACTAAGAGCATTACTGCAGTCAACATCTCTGACTGTGTTACAAATCCAACAGGAAAGGTCTCATTTGATGTGGTTGGCGTTCCTGGCCCAAAGGGAGAGCTAGGGGAAACTGGCATCCAGGGACAGAAGGGTAGCAGTGGGGAGAAAGGAAAGAAAGGAGCTAGAGGCTATCCAGGAGAGAGAGGGCCAGTAGGTGGTCCAGGTCTTCCAGGAGTGATTGGTCCACGTGGGTACACAGGAGATACTGTTCTGACTGAGGATGAGTTTGCTAGAGTTATTGAAGTTTTAAAGCAAAACATATCATCTGACATTGAAGACAGGGTAGACAAATACATTAATGGACGTGCAAAATCGAAATGTGGCATCATTAGTGGGAACTGGAGGCGTGTTGCGTACATTGATACTACTCAGGGTAGCCCTTGTCCATCCGGTCTCCGTGAAGTCACCAGCAGTACATTGAACAAGAGAGCATGTGGACGGAGTGTGAATGGAGGTTGTTCCTCTGTGACCTTCCCCAGTGGTGGGAGCTACACACATGTTTGTGGACGTGCTAGAGGATACCAGCACAAAACAACGGATGCCTTCCGTGCTTTCAATGGAAACAGCATAAATGATGCATATGTTGATGGACTCTCCATCACCAGAGGCAGCCCAAGGAAGCACATCTGGACATATGCAGCAGGTCTTCAAGAAAAGGAATATAGTCGCGGTGGTTATGGCTATGAATGTCCCTGTGCTATTCCGACATATGCCTCGCAGTACAAAGCTTCCTTTGTTGGCAATGACTACTATTGCGAGAGTGGCTTTGTTACCTTTGAGAGTAAAACTGCATGGGAAGATCCCCTCTGGGATGGTGAGGGGTGCACACAATCAGTGAACACTTGCTGTCAGAGATTTGGATGGTTTCACAAAACGGTCCCTCTCACCAGTGACAACCTAGAGGTCAGGTGGTGTGTTGATGAGGCGAACAATGAAGATTTCTTTACAGATATTGTGGAGATTTGGGTACTGTGATTGAGCACATGAACTATAGGACTTAGATACAACACATGCACTACATACTTAAAATGGAGCATCACAAACTGCATAATACAGGCCTTAATATCACACATTTATGTATTTATGTTACCTGGTTTTTGTATTTTGCTGAATGCAATTCATAGTAAAGTGTGAATGGTTTACTCACATGTACAGTAGGCAGATTACAGTAAAATTACAAAGTAATGACAATACTCTGAATGACTGACTCACTAGAACCAGTGGGCGACCACAGTACTGAGGAGGATCAGATTCTACCAATTAGACCAGAATCTCAACTCACATCTCAGCATACACAGTAATGTACAGCGTAACGTAAAACATGTTCAAAACAAAGAATAAGAAAATTTTGAACAATCTTTTGTCAGCTTCAAGGGACTTGAGACAGCTATGTATGCAGTCCCTAAGACAATTTAGTCAGCTGAAAGTCTTAAGTTCGTTGAAGGAGAACGAGCTACGGCAGGGAAGCGTTCATAGGTGCATCATGTTGATATGTACTTCAGATGTGTCCTAAAATTGTATATTTCACGTCGTATAATCATGCACAACCAAAATTCTAGCTAAAGCCCTATGAAGGTACAAGCATCAAACATTATTAATCAGAAGATGGTTTGTTACTTATGAAAGCAGAAAATGAATAAATTCACCCAAAAGTGATAACAATTTCTTCAAGCTGTACGAATACGAGAACAATGGTAACCATATCTACAGGTTTTGTGATCTCACTGTTTCATTTCTGCAGCTTTACATTGCAACAGTATAATACTGTACAAAGATTAGAAATGGAGATTTAGGAAAGGATTGGGTATACCTAGAATTGGTAAAGGAAACAAAACTACATTTCAAAAATCGCTAACTAAAGATTTGGTACAAAAATGCTTAGCCTAGTAAATCGCTAAAATAAATACCCGCTAAATATTGGCCACCATAAAATGCTAAAACTAGTACCCGCTAACATTTATACCCTCAAGGCATTCTGAATGACTGACTCGTTCAGTGGCAGACCAATAGTATCGAGGAGGATCAGATTCTACCAATCAGACTATGCACCTAACTTGCATCTCAGCATACACAGTAACAGCGTAACATGAAACACACCCAAAACAAAGTGTGGGGAAAATGAAGGCAATATAGATTGATAGATAGATAAATCAATATTTGTACAGGAGGCGTCATGCATCAGACAGTGTCTGGTCTTCCTGAGGGTCCTGATATCATGTTGATACACATGTAGTAAAATTTTATTTTACGTTAGAAAATACTGCACAACCAAAATTCTTGCTAAAACCCTACGAAAGTACAAACATCAAGCATACCCAAATTGGAAGATAGGCAATGCATGAACAGAGACCACCCAGGGACTTTGGACAGAAGTGGTAGAAAGGGGAGAGTGGTAATATCGGTGTCCCCGGACAGGAGGTCCACGTGGGTTACTGAGGATGAGTTTGCTAGAGCAATAGAAATCATTCAAAAGTTGATTTAACATTGATTCCCATGACCTTAGCATCCTGGGCAGTTACAGGTCACTAAGAGGTGGTAGCATCCTGGGCACTTACAGGTCACTAAGGGGTGGTATATTCATTACTAACAATGTACAATTGTAAAATTATTCCTTTGATACATGATGCTGTCATAATATATTTAATTTATTATTATAATGAGAATATTCATAACCCCCTCCCCCCTCAACTTATACAATTTGAAGAGACTTCAAAGAGAAAGGCCATCCATGTAAAGAAAACATTGCAAGGGTAAGTTTGCATATAAAAGGAATACCCAGCTAAACCATAACATTCTGGAAGCCCGGAAGTGCATTGAGAAACAGAGCGACCTTATCAAAAAGTCGTTTATAGTAACGAGATTAGTGGGAGAAGAGGACGTATGAGCCAACAGAATATTAAAAGCAGCAATGGAGAAGGCCATGGAACAAATTGAGAAAGAATACAGGCAAGACCTCGAGGATGAAGACCCGTTTGCATCTGATTGTGAATTGGCCGAATCATCTGACTCAGAAGAAACTGAACTATCCTAGACAACTTAGTCGACTATAATAACACTGTACGTTATCTTATTATTATTGTAATACGTATCATAATAATATGTATAAAAGTCTTGTTAACTATTCGGACGCTGACGTATGGCAGTAATTTTTAACCTGTAAAAAGGTCCGGACAACCAACAAAATAATTATTTTTGACTGTCCAGATAATTACAGTGAATGCGGTATTACTGTGACAGTGGTGATGGTGACCGGGCAAGAAACAAAATACCGTATAGCGGGAAAATTTCGCGAGGTTAAATATTCGCGTTTTTCGCGTTTGCGGTAAATCCGCGAAAGTTTATTCGCGAATCTACCACCTGGGCATTCATTGGCCATTGTTTGGATCTCCGATAGGATGTCGTTGTTAAATTATTTCTCTCGTAAGCGTAAGTCTCTCCCCGACCCCAACGGGTCCTTGTCAAGCACGGTGAAGCCGCAAGCCATAGAAAGTGCCAACAAGAAGGTTTCTCCCCTATTTCAGCACTCCATAGATCCTTATACACATGGTAGCCACGCACGCAGCTTTCAATGGTAAATGTTGCAACTGAACTCGCAGCCATGACGACAAAAAACCTTTGGAACACTCCAAAAAACAGCAACAACAACCCAAAACCAAATACCGCCTTTTTCCACCTGCAAAATCGCGAAATAATATAACCGAATCGCAAAATACCGCACACTCGAATCGCGAAATGTACATTCCACACACCTGAATAGCGAAATTAATACCGCGAAATGCTTGTTTGAGCACGCAATCGCGAAGTTTTCTTCCGCGAAATTTTCCCGCTATACGGTAGCATGGGAAGATCCCCTCTGGGACGGTGAGGGGTGTATTCCACCAGGTAACACTTGCTGTCAGAGATTTGGATGGTTTCACAAAATGGTCCCTGTCACCAGTGACAACCTAGAGGTCAGGTGGTGTTGTGATCAGTCGATGAGGACATCTTCACTGATATTTTGGAGATTTGGGTTTTGTGATTGCTCATGTGTGTCAGCATATATAGGTCTGTAGTAGAGTTATAGCTGCAGCAAAAACAACTCCTGGACCATGGACTGTATACCATAGGATATGTCTTTGTACTTAATATTACTGCATGTGCATAATTATGTATCATACCATTGAATTATTATGCTGTGATTGTGAAGCCATTCTTGCTATCTTCATAACAAATGGTTAATACTAAACAAATGTTGAATGGTAGTTAGCATTTCAGAGTTGTCATTGATTAGTCAGTGCCTGGTGTGGGAGTTTTAAAGGAGGCCCTGGATAGAGCACACCTACATCAGTACTTAAGGAGGGAATGGATCGGAGCCCGTTGGCAGTGACCAGTGGTTCAGCTGCCAAAGGGTCGGCTATGGGTCTGGAGGTTGCTGGCTCTGGTCCGGTTCAACTGCCTTTTTTCCCTTTCCCCCTTCTTTCCTACCATGTGTAGTCCACAATAATGCCTTTCATTTGCGCAACCATGGTACCTAGACTTTCTAGTTAAGACAGGCCTATAAAGGTGGGTTCACAATGTAGGATACATTGTCTGGTATTGTGCAAGCGTCTGTGCTACATTAATTCACAAATATTCCGCATCACGTGTCTTTATGCACTGATGGGATGCCCATTACCAGAATTGAAAAAGTTCATCTTTGTCGTATTGATGTACGTTTGAAGAAAATATTTTGTACAGGCTTTGAAAATAGTTGTATATTGCATCAAACTTTTGAGTGACAAAATATACCTCAATAGTCTTTTCCAAATGCGAAAACCAATCAAGAAAGTACTGCAGCAGCCTTACATGCTTTTATTTTGCTTGTCCACAAATCCTTTCAATCAACCAACTGAGGAGATTATCATTTGTTTGCAATAGCAGAAAATGTGAGCATTGAATCAGTAAGGGATTTAAATTACCATACGACCCGAAATTACTTTCACAACGGAAACCCCTTACCTCCGCAATGACAAACACACAAGATTTATCCAAGAGTAAGAATCACAGCTCCTTCGCATAACCATAGATGTTGAAAACCAGAGCCCATGTAAAATTCACTTACTACCAGACATGGGTAAGCATTACAAGGGTTACATGATGTTTGGATATAAAGAGGAATGCCCAGCTAAACCATCACACTTTAAACAGAATTGTCGAAAATGATGATCGATCCAAAAAGGCTTCTGTTGCTGGCTTTAGTGTCACTCTGGTCTACTGCAAGCATTACTGCAGTCAACATCTCTGACTGTGTTGCCAATCCAACAGGAAAGGTCTCTCTTGATATCGATGTGGTTGGTGTTCCTGGTCCTCAAGGACCAAAGGGAGAGCTAGGGGAAACTGGCATCCAGGGACAGAAGGGGAGCAGCGGGGAGAAAGGAATGAAAGGGGGTAGAGGCTATCCCGGAGAGAGAGGTCCTGTTGGTGCGGCTGGACATCCAGGAGCAATAGGTGATCAAGGACCACCCGGGGACTCTGGTCAGAAGGGGCAGAAAGGGGAGAGAGGTAATATCGGTGTTCCCGGACATCCAGGAGTGATTGGTCCACGTGGGTACCCAGGAGATACTGTTCTGACTGAGGATGAGTTTGCTAGATTTATTGAAGTTTTAAAGCAAAACATATCGTCTGACATTGATGACAGGATAGACAGGTATATTGAACATACAAATTATAAGTGTGGCATTATTAGTGGGAATTGGAGGCGTATTGCATACATTGATACTACTCAGGGTACCACTCGTCCACCAGGTCTCCGCGAAGTCACCAACAGTGCATTGAACAAGAGAGCATGTGGGCGGAGTGTGAGTACAGGCTGTTCCTCTGTGACCTTCCCCAGTGGTGGGAACTACACACATGTTTGTGGACGTGCTAGAGGATACCAGTTCTACTCAACAGATGCCTTCCGTGCTTTCAGTGGAAATGGCATAAACAATGCATATGTTGATGGACTATCCATCACTAGAGGCAGCCCAAGGAAGCACATTTGGACATACGCAGTTGGTTATCAAGAAAAAGCATATGCTGGCGGTGGCTTTGGTTTTGAATGTCCCTGTGCTATTCCAACATATCCTTCACATTTCAAAGCTTCTTTTGTTGGCGCTGACTATTATTGCGAAAGTGGTTTTGTTACCTATGAGAGGAGAACTGTGTGGGAAGATCCCCTCTGGGACGGTGAGGGTTGCACACAATCCGCGAACACTTGCTGCCAGAGATTTGGATGGTTTCACAAAACGGTCCCTCTCACCAGTGACAACCTAGAGGTCAGGTGGTGTGCTGATGAGGGGCAAAGCAATGAAGATTTCTTCACTGATATTGTGGAGATTTGGATACTGTGATCGAGTACATGAACTAAGGGCTTAGATACAACACATGGAACTACACACGTAGCTTAGAATAGAGCTTCACATTGTCAAACTGCCCACATAGGCCTTAATATGGGACATTTCATTACACTATCTGCTTTTTGCTTTTTGCTTTTTCGCTGAATAAAAATTCATATTATGAAATGTGAACAGTTCACTTGAAAATGTATTTAATATGTAGATTATAGTGAAAGAATACAAATTACTTAATATACAATGCTCTGAAATAACTGTCACTATAACCAAGGAGGACCAATAGTATTTAGGAGGATTACACTCTACCAATCATACCAGCACCTTCACTCACATCTCAGCATACACAACAACCGACAGTGTAACACAAAGCACGATCAAAACAAAGTGTGGGAAAGTGAATGCAGTGCATGGTGTAGGCTAGTAAGAGCAGTGCAACTCCTTTCTTTGATTTCTTTGGTTAACTTTGGACTATCTATGTGTGCAATTCAAGACTTTGAAGTTACGGATCAAATTCAAAGAACTTTAGAGTGAGCAAAATAAACATTTGAACCATCTTTAGTCCTGTTGGATCTGCTGGCCATCCAGTAGCAATACAGTAGGTGACCAGTGACTGCCTGGTACTCTGGTCAGAAGGGGCAGAAAGGGGAGAGAGGTTATATCGGTGTTCCCGGACATTTAGGAATGATTGGTCCACATGGAAACCCAGGAGATACTGTTCTAACTGAGGATGAGTTTGCTAGAGCAACACAAACCATTCAACAGAACATTTCAGCTCAACTCAAAGAAATTAGTAAATCCTTGAATGATATCAAGTCAACATTAACTAAATGTGGGATCTACGATGTCAACTGGAGGTGGGCTCCATGAAGTCAACAACAGTGCATTTGAACAAGAGAGCATGTGGAAGGAGTGTGAATAGTGGTTGTTCTTCTGTGACCTTCCCCAGTGGTGGGAGCTACACACAAGTTTGTGGACGTGCTAGAGGATACCAGTTCTACAGAACAGATACCTTCTGTACTGCCTGTGGAAATGACATAAATGATGCATATGTTGATGGCCTATCCATCACTAGAGGCAGCCCAAGGAAGCACATTAGGTCGTTTGATTCAGGCCATCATGAAAAGAGCTCAGGAAATGGGCACCCTAATCAATGTCCCTGTACTGCACCAGGATACAATTCTCAATACAAAGCTTCTTCCATTGACAATGACTATCACTGTGACAGTGGTGTTGGTTACTGGGCAAGAAACAAAACAGCATGGGAATATCCCCTCTGGGACGGTGAGGGGTGTACTTTATCAGATAACACTTGCTGTCAGAGATTTGGATGGTTTCACAAAAGAGGTCTCCCTCACTAGCCACAACCTAGAGGTCAGGTGGTGTTGCGATCAGCCTCGAGCTGATGAGGACATCTTCACCGATATTGTGGATATTTGGGTTCTGTGACTGCTCAAGTGTGTCAACATATACATAAGGTCTGTAGTAGAGTTACAGCTGTAATAGAAACAGCTACATGGGCTGTATATCATAGGATATGTACTTTGTACTTATTACTGTATATGCAGAATTATCATTGAATTATTATGTTGTGATTGTGAAGCCATTCTTGCTATCTTCATAATCAATGGTTGATACTAAACAAAGGTTGAATAATAACTCATTCATTACTAACCTTATTATTTTAGTTAGTCTCTGTTTGTCAGTAACTGTGCATTGTAGGGGTTAAATAATACTGAATATAAATAAAGGGATGCAAGGTAAGGGCACACTGTGAGATCCCAAAATACCCCCCACACCTTGTAATTCTATACATTTTTAGCCTCCCCAAGAGGACAACCTCTTTGCAAAGGATAGGGGAGCCTGCCCGAAGTTGCCCTTCATGTGGTGGGTCTGCAATGATATTCATAGGCACCACGTATGCATTACATGGACGGAGAAGTCATGGTATTTCAGCGCACATTAGAGGCACCATTTACATGTGCTCACTAGTGGCACCATTCACATGTACACACCAGTGGCACCATTCACATGTACACACCAGTGGCACCATTCACATGTGCTCACTAGTGGCACCATTTACATGTGCTCACTAGTGGCACCATTCACATGTACTCACTAGTGGCACCATTCACATGTGCTCACTAGAGGCACCATTCACATGTACTCACTAGTGGCACCATTCACGTGCTCACTAGTGGCACCATTCACGTGCTCACTAGTGGCACCATTCACGTGCTCACTAGTGGCACCATTCACATGTACTCACTAGTGGCACCATTCACATGCTCACTAGTGGCACCATTCACATGTACTCACTAGTGGCACTATTCACGTGCTCACTAGTGGTACCATTCACATCCATTCCAAAACAGAAAAAGATTATAGCTAATGTACAAAATATTACAATGATTATCATGGAGACTAAACAAACAAGAACTACGCGCTGACAACCGATCTCGATAAATGCACTTGCCTGCTCTTATTATTGATTAAAACCTACAAAACTACCTATCTCAAATGAAAGCACATACTGTATCCTTAGCTACACATTGATGCCTAAAACAGCCCCAGTTGGTTAACCGATGGCGCGGAAAAAATTCACAAGCAAAGAAAAGATAATCGTAGGAAATATCCCGAGCCATTTTATTCATATCTATGAAGCTTCTAATACATGTTTAGTATCAGTTCAGTGGCGGTGGATGTGTAAGCTTTAGGGGGGAGGAGGGGGATGTATGGTGCACGCAGCAATTGAATGCATATTACCCTTTCTATCTTTCTTTCCTTTTCTATCCTTTTTTATCTCTGTTTTTGCTTTTTGTATCTTTTCCTGGGCGCCTAGAATAGTAGCCATTGGCTAAAGGCAATCCCAGATAAAATAAGCTTACCTAACCTACCCTTTGCTACTGCTTGGGAGGGAGCATCAACCTTTTTCGTTAAATTGCTACATATAAATTGAATGATGTCATGGCAGACATGTGTGGGGATTTATAGTATCACAACTAATGTGATTCTACCTTAAAATTCATGAAAACTGTACTTTTATAACTTTCGGGGGCATTTTCTTAGTATATATATTACATAAGAATTGGGGGGGGGGGGGGTGGGTGGGTAGGGATGGTGCCCCCCTTAATAATTTAATAATTTAGGGAAATTGAAAGATGTATTAAATGATACCAGGCCTGCAAAACAACCCTAAAAACTTCCCGTTGAAATTAGTTCATCATATCTTCCAGGTCATGGGGTTAATTAGCCATAATATTGGTCATACTACCTGAAATTACTAAGAAGACCCATTACCTCCTGCAATGGTAACCCACTAGGTTTATCCACATACGTATATTGAAAACCATGCAGACTGCAAAATTCACTTTCTATCACAGTGAGTAGAACCATAACTTGTTTACACAAGAATAGCCAAATGCAGGTAAATGCCACCCCTGTGCCACCCCACTGCCTTATGGTAAGGGCCTTAGGTCCTTAGGCTTTGGTTATAAAAGGGATTGCCCAGTTAAGCCATCGCATTTTAAACACAATAATTATTGTCAAAAATGTTGCTCAATCCAAAAAGGCTCCTGTTGCTGGTTTTAGTGTCAATCTGGTCTACTGCAAGCATTACTGCAGTAAACATCTCTGACTGTGTTGCCAATCCAACAGGAAAGGTCTCTCTTGATATTGATGTGGTTGGCGTTCCTGGTCCTCAAGGACCAAAGGGAGAGCAAGGGGAAACTGGCATCCAGGGACAGAAGGGGAACAGCGGGGAGAAAGGAAAGAGAGGAGCTAGAGGTGATCAGGGAGAGAGAGGTCCTGTTGGATATGCTGGACAACCAGGAGCAAAAGGTGAACAAGGATCACCCGGTGAGTATGGTCAGAATGGGCAAAAAGGAGAGAGAGGTAATACCGGTGATCCCGGACATCCAGGAGTGATTGGTCCACGTGGGTACCCAGGAGATACTGTTCTGACTGAGGATGAGTTTGCAAGAGCAACACAAACTGTTCAACAAAACATTTCTGCCCAACTCAATGACATCAGTAAATCCATTCACCAAATGTGGGATCTATGATACCAACTGGAGGCGTGTTGCATACATTGATACTACTCAGGATAGTCCCTGTCCATCTGGTCTCCGTGAAGTCACCAACAGTACATTGAACAAGAGAGCATGTGGACGGAATGTGAGTACAGACTGTTCCTCTGTGTCCTTCCCCAGTGGTGGGAGCTATACACATGTTTGTGGACGTGCTAGAGGATACCAGTTCTACTCAACAGATGCCTTCCGTGCTTACAGTGGAAACAGCATAAATGATCCATATGTTGATGGACTATCCATCACCAGAGGCAGCCCAAGGAAGCACATTTGGACATATGCAGCAGGTCTTCAAGAAAAGGAACATGCTGACGGCAGACTTGGTTTTGAATGTCCCTGTGCTGTTCCAAACTATCCTTCGCAGTTCAAAGCTTCCTTTGTTGCCGATGACTATTACTGCGAGAGTGGCTTTGTTACTGCTGACAGCAGAACTGCATGGGAAGATCCCCTCTGGGACGGTGAGGGGTGCACAGAATCAGTGAACACTTGCTGTCAGAGATTTGGATGGTTTCACAAAACGGTCCCTCTCACCAGTGACAACCTAGAGGTCAGGTGGTGTACTGATGAGGCGCAAAGCAATGAAGATTTCTTTACTGATATTGTGGAGATTTGGGTACTGTAATCGAGTACATGAACTACAGGTGTAGGGCTTAGATACAACACATGGAATGTAATCAGAACATCATGCACAAACTACAAGCTTACAAATATGTAGGCCTTCTATTACATTACATGCTTTTTGCTGTTTATTGTAAATGGTTTACTCATACACATGTAGATTACAGTGAAAGAATACAAAGAAATGATAGTATACTCTGAATTTACTGACTCATGTTAGCCAGTTTGACCCCAACAAATGAAGATCACAGTCATAATATGTAGCACCTTAACTCACACCTCAGCATACAGAGCAACAGTGTAGTTATGTAAAACATGTTGGAAATAAAGTACAGTACACATTTTAACTTTGGCGATTTTTATGGATAAGGAAACATGCATGAAAATTTAGCTCAAGCTCTTGTGTAATGACCAAAAAATGGTCATCAAAAGAACAGTTTTGTTGTGAATCACCGCAGAGCCTTAGCTCTATTCTCTACTGGCTTTAATGCACAAAGAGAGAATGTTTCTATCAGTAGAAGCCTGATAAGGGGTAGGATTAAAGGAGGTTCTGTAAAACAAAAGGAAATCCATGACCTGCAAAATACCTGAGCGTGTACACTGTATGACATGGGTAAAATAAAGGCAGTCATACAGGCTGGTAAGAACAGTGCAACTTCCTTCTTTAATTCTTTGGCTAACTTTGGAATACTTAATTCAAGTAAGCATGTATCAAATTTAAAGAAATTTAGAGTTAGCACTAAGTAAATTTTGGATTATCTGTAGTGAACATCAAGTATAATTTTAACTCGTACCCTGATGATGTCATCCATCAAAGGTACCGACAACGGTGTATATCCGATACACTGGGGTATAACAGACCCTATAGGCGCCTCTCTGTCATAACACAATGTAATGTTCACGCTAAAGTTTCATTCAAGCAGAAACAAGGACAGTAATCGATTAAATTGCTTTGGAGCGTAGTCAGTGGAGCACGGAACCCATTTACGATGAAGGCGGCTGAATTGTGTGCTCTTTTGGTTCAAGAAATTCGGTACAAACGGACTAATATCTTTATCTGAGCAAAGCAGCAAGACGGCTGTGAAGCATTCTAGGTGGATATTTGGTACCATCAATCTGATGAGCTTCGATTGTAAATAGCGAGAGCCACCGAGTGAGAACATCGTATTCAGTACCATCAATCTGGTGAGCTTTTATTGTAAATAGCGAGAGCCACCAAGTGAGAACATTGTTTGTGTAGGACACTTCAAACGGGTCTGCTGGGTACTGATTCCTCTTCTTTGAGGGTGTTTCTAGCAGAAACCCACACTCTAAGATAGCAGTAAGTGACCAATCAGATTGCGGATACAAGCCATATGTATCATGTCTACAGGGGGTGTATCGATTCGCCATACTCGCTCTAGGGCAGGTACGACAAATGCGATACACCCCCTGTAGACATGATACATATAGAACATATTCTGTAAAGTACACATGTACTGTACATGTATCATTGCGCAATACGGAGAAACTAGCAGATGAGCAGGTCTGTAAGATGAGAGCTCATACGCATGCACACATATACCGTAGATGCTCAACAAGATCAAATTTTTCAGACTACAATTAAAGATGCATTCGTATGCATGCACACATGTACGTTGTACATACGTACATGCATAATACAGTACATGTACACATGAACAAATGGGGTGATGGAAATTGCATGGAAACACAGAGCGGGTACATTCTAACCTTCCGAGGAAGAAGGATAAATTCCTCCGATAACAGAAACCGGCTCTCCTCACGCGAAGGTTTTCCATCAATCCAAGGTACTTCACCTGATGGCTGATTATGTTCTCATCAAAGATGCCATCACGTTTGAAATCATTGGGCTTGATACAGCGAACATAGGAAGGTTGTTTGCTCATGAGAATTTCCATCAAATGGGCTAAACTGTTCTTAAACTGAGTTGCAGCCTAAGATGAGAGGTACAGTACAGTAGGGCTGTTGTTTGTGTGTGCACGCACACACACACACACACACACACACACACACACACACACACACACACACACACACACACACACACATACACACGCTTACAGTGGGCGGTCTTTTCTTTGACTCCAGTTCAGCAACAGGGAAGATGCCAGCGATGAGAACATCTTCACTTACGCTCAGCACCTCCTTCATGTCTCGGAAGAGAAGATCGTTGTTCTTGTCAACGAATCCATTCACATTGTACACAACATCCCCGGCATAATGCTTCAGTCTGAACTCCTGTGAGTGCAGAGAGAACGAAGAGGATATTCCCCAAACATTGTATGGTACACATCTGATTGAATAGTAAAGTACATATGAACAGTATGTACATAGCTTTTACAGAGGAGCCTCCTCATGTATGACTGTTACATTTATATATGTAACTCACATCTCTTGCCAGCTCCTTTCTCCCTTCGTAGTCGGTTGTCTCATGGGAGACAAAATGAGGATGAGTCCCAACAGACTTGGAGAGCTTGTCAAGGAAGGTTTCATCAGAGACGTCACCTGGACGCAGGCATTCGTCATCCAGGATGGCAATGATTCCCTTGTGCTTCTCCTCCACCAAATCACAAATTACTTTGTTGTTGAAGTACTCAACTGGTTCCCACTACAAGTAAGATCACAGAGTTAGCAGCACACATACGTACTAGACCAGTTAGAAGCACACATACTAGAGCAGTCAGAAGCACACATACTAGAGCAGTCAGCAGCACACATACTAGAGCTGTCAGCAGCACACATACTAGAGCAGTCAGCAGAACACATTATAGAGCAGTCAGCAGTACACATACTATAGAGCAGTCAGCAGTACACATACTAGACCAGTCAGCAGCACACATACTGGAGCTGTCAGCAGCACACATACTAGAGCAGTCAGCAGCACACATACTAGAGCAGTCAGCAGCACACATACTAGAGCAGTCAGCAGCACACATACTAGACCAGTCAGCAGCACACATACTAGACCAGTCAGCAGCACACATACTAGAGCAGTCAGCAGCACACATACTAGAGCAGTCAGTAGCACACATACTAGAGCAGTCAGCAGCACACATATTAGAGCAGTCAGTAGCACACATATTAGAGCACAAAGTACACATACTAGAGCAGTCAGCAGTACACATACTAGAGCAGTCAGCAGCACACACACTAGAGCAAACAGTACACATGTACTTGTTTGTGCAAATGCACTACACATGTTATGGGTGACATACTGTATATATTATAGTAATATTACAGTAGGTAGACCATGTACTATTGGCTCATAGTGGCATGCAGGGAAATATTTACGCATGACGGATGTAGTCAAAACTCTTCTACATTCACTCGTATTGTAAGGGTCTCCATAGAACTACACCAAGACGACACATCACTGACTGCTATAAATACATACGTATGTATACCGTATGTATACCGTATGTATACTGCAGAATCCAGTGAGGCTCTCCATGT
Organism: Halisarca cf. caerulea; assembly: GCA_963170055.1. Classification (NCBI taxonomy): domain Eukaryota; kingdom Metazoa; phylum Porifera; class Demospongiae; order Chondrillida; family Halisarcidae; genus Halisarca; species Halisarca cf. caerulea. The sequence continues at coordinate 2,145,755 of CAUJGJ010000188.1, read as the reverse complement.
CCAACAGATGTTCCAGTTGTACTCCAACCAGCTGAATATTATACTCCACCCTTCTGAATGTCACATGCTGACCACCTGAATGTCACATGCTGACCACCTGAATGTCACATGCTGACCACCCAACATCACACTCCATCGACCTGAACGTCACATCCACCCATCTGACGCTACACTTCACCTATTTACTTGAACCTCACACCCCACCCACCTGATGTCATGCCCCACCCACCTAACATCACACCACACCAACCTGAACCTCACATCCCCACCACCTAAGTCCCGCCCACCTTACATCACACCCCACCCACCTGGATGCCCTCCCTGAGGTACTCCTCCTGTTCCTGTTTGAGAGTGAGTTCGATGAAGAGCTGCTGGAGCTTCTCGTTGCAGTAGTTGATGCAGAACTGCTCAAAACTGTTGTGCTTGAAGATTTCAAAACCGTAGATGTCCAAGATCCCAATCACATTCTTCCTCACACGACTCTGAAATGGGAATGGGACACCACACAGAATAAATCACACTGTGGTAATACTAGAGGTCCCACTATGCAAAGATCACAAAATTGCCCTATGTATTATGAACAAATATATACCCGTACAGTGAAATCTCTGATAGTGGACACTCTGAAATAAGGACAGGCTCTCTACAAAGGACACAGCTTGAGGTCCCAAATTTTTTCTCCCTATAGTTCTAATACATTTTGAACCTCCCAAAGAGGACAACCTCCTTACAAAGGACAAAAGAGGCTGTCCCAAAGTGTCCTTTATTTGGAGACTCCACTGCATGAGGATCTGGTGTGTAATATACATACAGTCAAACCTCTTTATAACAAATCCCTTTAGGACTGCTGAAAGGGTTCACTACATCAGGGTGTTCACTACATCGGGGTGTTCACTATATCAGGGTGTTCACTACACCAGGGTGTTCACTATACATCTGGGTGTTCACTACATCAGGGTGTTCAATACATCAGGGTGTTCACTACATCAGGGTGTTCACTACATCAGGGTGTTCACTACATCAGGGTGTTCACTACATCAGGGTGTTCACTACATCAGGGTGTTCACTACATCAGGGTGTTCACTACATCAGGGTGTTCACTGCACCAGGGTGTTCACTATATCAGGGTGTTCACTACACCAGGGTGTATACTATATCAGGGTGTTCACTATATCAGGGTGTTCACTACATCAGGATGTTCACTACATCAGGGTGTTCACTACATCAGGGTGTTCACTACATCAGGGTGTTCACTGCACCAGGGTGTTCACTATATCAGGGTGTTCACTATATCAGGGTGTTCACTACATCAGGGTGTTCACTACACCAGGGTGTTCACTATATCAGGGTGTTCACTACATCAGGGTGTTCACTACATCAGGATTCATTTACAATAGAGCAAATAGGTACACATTCTAAGGTCTATGTTTGCTACGTATATCAGGGAGTTCATTGTATCCAGGGTTCATTATAGTGAGATTCAACTGTATGTATAGCAGCCAACCTTTGCTCCCCTACACACATAGCATCTACACAATGATCCATACACTAGTACCACCACCTGTCCACAACAAACAACACAACAGCTTTCAAATCCATAATCCATACACTAGTATAAACCACCACCTGTCCACAACAGACAGCACAACAGCTTCCAAATCCATAATCCATACACTAGTATAAACCACCACCTGTCCACAACAGACAACACAACAGCTTTCAAAGTTAGTTTCATAGAGGGCATCCAATGAATTGAGCCAAGAAAATACCGAAAGACAATTTGAAAAATCACTACGATCCCTGATGGGTGTAGTTGCGTCAATCATACATTGTGCCCAGCACCAGACATTATACTCACAGGGACTCATGTACATAAGACAGTACAGTGGAGTCCACTTAAGCTTAACTGGAAGTTCTGGAAAAGCCAAATGGGTTTGTTTGTCCCTATTATATTAAAACTAATACAAACAAACTCTGTTAAGTAGAAGTTCTGATAAGTGGAATAAATTTTTCTGTCCCTAGTGATTCAACTTATCCAGACTCCACTGTATTATGCAAAGAAAGCAATACATACTCTGCACACAGTAAATGTACAGTACGTATGTACGTACATGAGGATACTCTACATGTGTACATGTACGTACTTCAAACACATGTACAAAACACATGTACTGCACAAAGATTTCATGTACATACATACCTTATTTTCCAGGGAGGAGTTGAGGCGTTCAACCAACCACAGGAAGACCCTTTCGTAGATGGCCTTGGCGAAGGCATCTCTTCCGTAGAAGCCCTGTTCAACAGTGAGCTCCGTACGAACCACATCACCTCTGGCCTCCAATGTGCGGTGAGTTAGACTGCCAGCCAATTGGGAACTGGGGCACTTGAGGAGCTGAGTGGGAGGAACAGGTAGCAGTGATCTTAACTACATAGGACAATTGTGACTCGTGGTACAGTTAGTTGTAGAGGTCATATATAGGATGGGTGTGCACACACACCTGTACACCAGCCCCCACACGCACACATTTAAGTACAGCTGATAACTCGAAAAGACACCCATAGTACATGCTAACACACATACACTGAATTTTGTGTACAGTACATACATACATGCATATGGATTGTACAAGCACATACTGATGCATGTGTACACATGTACATACGTATGATCACACACATGACATACACACACACACACACACACACAAACACACACACACACATACACACATACACACACACACACACACACACACACACACACACACACACATACACACACACACACACACACACACACACATACACACACACACACACACACACACACACACATACACACACTTCCCCTTACCCTGGCTAATGTCTCTATCACTTCGGGGTTGCAGATGGAAGCATGAGCATCACCTTCGAAAGTGACGTTCCCGAGATGGATTACAGCTGCCACAACACTCCACAGACTCTGTCAGTACAAGGGGAATGAAGCAAGGCATCAGTACAGTAAAATCATTATAATCCAACACCTCTATAATCCGACCATCTTATGCAGTACAGTCACCATATAAAGGAAGCTAAGAGTCACTCCATAATCTGACAACCTTCTAAACTAACACGGTCTTCAAGTCCCATTGAGTGTCGGATTAGAGAGGTTCACAGTAGTACACCACTGATTGGTAGATTACATACAGATGTGTATGTATGGAGTCACGTACACAGACCAGCAACATTTCTTGTTAAGCGACTTTGTGTTAACCAACTATCACTGTACATTAAATAATACATACAGTATACAAGTGAACGAGTGAACCAGGATAATGGCAGCTGTGCACAAGCCTACTAGCGGCTTACGTAAATGCCACCCTCTTTAATTTGTTTCTGGTGACTACCCTGTGTACGCATGCAAGTAACGAGAGGCAAGGTTTAATATAAAACAAAAAAACCATTTCTTAGTGAGGGTCTTCCTAAGGAATTTAATAAACAATACAAGCTGTCTTACATATTATGGGTGCATATTGTACATGCACTATGCTTTTATACACACAAGCATGTGAACCTCACCATTCTCTCATCTTCGGAAAACCCCAGAGTGGACAGACCTTGCTGCACTTCATTGAAATCCGTCTTGTCATTTCTGGTGGGCACTCGATGGTCTCCTCCCTGTGGGTGGGAACATACACAACACAACATGTGAAATACACGTACGTACATACATATGTACTACATATATGTATGATAAGGATACTCACTGTACATATGTACATACATACATGCACTCCCATAGGGGAAATGCATGAATGTACATGCATACACACACACACAGACACACAGACACACAGACAAACAGACACACACACACACACACACACACACACACACACACAGACACACACATAGACACACACACACACACACACACACACACACACACACACACACACACACACACACACACACACTCACACACACACACACACACACACACACACACACACACACACACACACACACACACACACACACAAACAAACACACACACACACACAAATGACACAAAATAAAAATTTAATGATATATGCATCATCCTGTCCCTCTAACACAAACCTGCTTGAGGTAGTGGTAGGCATTTGGGTCTGATTGTAGCTCCAACTTCTTCAATAGATTGGAGTCCTCACTGGCCAGGACTTGGTAGAAGATGTGAAAATTGCGCTCTCCCGGAGTCTGGTAGATGACACGAGACTTCTCCAACAGGTAGCTGTTGATGTGACCACCCACGGGAGCTCCCTATACAGCAACAGAATACACACTCAACAGTACATACAGTAAATCCTGTCTATAACAACCATTCAAGGGACCAAGTAATTGCAGTCTCTGTAGACAGGTGGTCCTTATATGGAGATGCTTCAGTACAACTGAAGTGGACAATGAACCAGCCTAGTGTGGTCTCTATAGACAGGTGGTCTTTCTATGCGAGTGGTTTTTAATACAGGTTTTACTGTACATACGTACATATGTACACACATCTAGCTGTATGTGACATGTGTAGATACAAAAGGATTAGCAGTGCCTGTACAGTACATATGTACATACATATGTACGTAAGTACACATGTACATACTGTCATTTGATTAGCTAACTCTGACTGGAGCTGCCTTTTATACATAAATAGAATGGTCACCAAGCAACTTCAACATACGTACTGTACATACAGTACACACCCACCCACACATACCCACACCCACCAGCCCACACCCACCCACACACACACACACACACACATACACACACCCACACCCACACACAGACACACACACACAACACACAACACACGCACACACGACAACAGACAGCACGCAGCAAAATGGTATCAATACCATAGATAACAATGACATTATGGACAGTGAGACAGCATTTCATACTTTGTAGTCAAACTGGATGTCCATGTATTTTCCAAACCGACTCGAGTTGTCATTTCTGTTGGTTTTTGCATTTCCAAAGGCCTGCACAGAAGAGAGGAGAACAGAATACATAATAATACGTGGATATACACACAGTACAAGGTACACAGCTCAATACTCCAAGGAATATGTGTACGTATTTGTTTCTCAGCAGTAGATCCTGGTGAAAGTGCAGCACACAGAACAGCCAGAAAGTCAACAAAACACGCAATGTTAGGGAGGGATGGGCAATCTATACCAGGGGGTTGGGATTTGCTCCCCCAGGAAATTTTTAGTTTTTAGGCCTCATAAAGTGGTATCTGAGGCCGTTTTAGGCCACTTGAAGCAGTTTCTGAATACAGTTCACAGATCAGTCTGTTGCAATTGTGCATGTGTGCTACAGCTAGGATGAAATTTCAAGGGAGAGTGAAATACCCTCATACCCTGTGCCCCTCCCCCCCCCCAAAAGAAACCCTGGATATCCCGCAAGTGTATGGGCGTGTGCAGGTGTGTGCACGATCGAAGTATTGGCCTCACATCTACTGTACGTAGCCGAATCTTACATGTGCGTATACGTGCATGGAATGCACATACATGTACGTACAGAAACTTGTATGGATGCCATAATACAGTAAATGTGTCCACAAAAACCACTCAAGGGACCAACTAATGGTGGTCTCTGTAGACAGGTGGTCCTTATGTAGAGGTGCAATATCGTTGCTTTAGAAGTCCTGGACCAGCCTACAGTGGTTTCCATAGGCAGAAGGTTCTTCTATACAGGTGGCATACTGTATAAGCATGTACATACATACGTATGTACGTACATATATACACAGCCTTGTAGACAATAAAAAGAATGTACTGTATGTAAATCATCTAGTCACTACCACCAGCAGAAACCACTTGATACCTGTTACCTACGCAAGTGGGCTGTTGCAGTTCATGATGATGTCACAGGTCAAGGGAATCTAGCTTGAATTACACGCACAGCACGCAGAGACAAGTCCGATCAAAACTGCCCCCAGTCTATGTCCGGCAAAGTGCTAAGTATATACACAAACCAGCTTGGCTGTACCGAAATTATAATGTATATTAGCGAGTATAATTGAATCTGTACGTACCACATATCAAGTATGAGATGCATGTACAGTGAGACCTCTATAATACGAGCCTCTGTAAATCGGTCTCACCAATTGGTCCCAAAGGTCACCCACAGATTGGAATGAACCTGTCTATTCTGGCCACCTCTCTAATCTGGCCAAACTTATTGGTCACAAGGTGGCCGGACTAGAGGGTTTTCACTACACTGTATACATAATAAGAACAACTTAAACCTGCACACCAAAGTCCACCACATTCAGAATATTAAACGGTTTAAGGGAGAGAGAGAGAGAGAGAGAGAGAGAGAGAGAGAGAGAGAGAGAGAGAGAGAGAGAAATAGGTAGTTTGTATGTATGTGTACATACTGTACATGAAAATAGCATAAAGGCACTGGTTGTTGCTAACAAACAGTGAAGCATGGCCGATCGCAAGTGCCCACTAAGCATGCGTAATTGTACTGTTGTATTGTACAATATGTACGTACATACCTCCAGCACTGGTGTTGATTCCAGCAACCTGTCTTTGACGAGATCCACAGCTCCCGCGTGACCGCTACAGACAGCCAAATACTGCAGAATCTTCTTGGAAGCCTCTGTTAGGAAAGGGAGAGAGAGGAAGGGGGATCACAATAACATGACATAAGAAAATTTATTATTTTTCACAGAAGAAAGCACATATGTACAATATGTACATACATACATTGGTGGTTGTGGTTAAAGTTTCGCAACTGGAGAGCTAGTAAAACATTCAGGGAAAGAGCTAGTCTCGCCTGCTAAGACTGTCCCACTTACACTCTGGCACGTCAGCGCACCAGTGGTGGCAGATCGGATGAGGAAAGACACACAGCCACCATGGTGTGTATGTGTGTGTGTGTGTGTGTGTGCGTGCGTGCGCGCGTACGTGTGTGTGTGTGTGTGCGTGCGTGCATGCGTGCATGCGTGTGTAAACCCTTCTACACGAAGAATGAGTGCTTACAAGGGATCTGCATCAACAAGGGTGACAACAAGAAGTGCATGACGTTCAAGATCACATGGACAAGCTCACACATGCACAAATCATGTAAGAAAATGTGGATGCACATTCGCGCACCCACAAACTGGAAGGGAAGTGAGTGGTACACTGATTTGTTGGCCTGCTACAGGGGTTACAGTATCTATGGTTACAGTATCTACAAGGTACACAGAGAACCCGGTGCATGTACATTGACCAAATCATGGTCGGTATAAACACAGCAAAAGCCACACAATTCAATCTCTCACATTCCCTCACTGATAGCCAATGTCATCAGATCATAAAACAATTAATTTTGAATTGTGTGGGCACCTGTTACCATAACAACACTGAATTGATAGAAAATGAAGTGGCTACACAAACAGACATAACAGAGCTAGACACATGGTCTACAGGACCTTGAGGTAAATGTGATATCAGGTTATTACATATCTCCGTGTAGGTAGGTGTGTGGGACTATGTTAGGTATGCTGTGGGTGTTTGCGTGTTTGTGTGTATGTGTGTGTGTGTGTGTGTGTGTGTGTGTGTGTGTGTGTGTGTGTGTGTGTGTGTTTGTGCCTGCCTGTGTGTGTGTGTGTGTGTGTGTGTGTGTGTGTGTGTGTGTGTGTATGTGTGTGTGTGTGTGTGTGCATGTGTGTGTGTGTGTGTGTGTGTGTGTGTGTGTGTGTGTGTGTGTGTGTGTGTGTGTGTGTGTGTGTGTGTGTGCATGTGTGTTGTGTGTGTGTGTGTGTGTGTGTGTGTGTGTGTGTGTGTGTGTGTGTGTGTGTGTGTGTGTGTGTGTGTGTGTGTGATATTCTGCATGCACTATCCCAACTCAAACATACACCAACACTGCTCCAACATACATAGTACAATTGTAGATATCCTACCTACCATAAAGTACATAGGTATATGTGTCAATGGAAGCATACATGAGTATTATGTTTTCAACCAATGGGTGGCTACATCACTCCCGGTACAGCTGCCCCTGTCAACTAATAAGGATGTGATTTAACACCAAACATTCCCTCCTGCACTCATCAAACGGATATAGACCTATGTAATGTGTTATTGCATTGCTAACTCTGTGCAGTGGGCAACATCATTTCTAGGGACTGAAAATGATTAAAAGAAGCTTACAAATTTAAACTAATTCAAGAAGCCATTACAACAACCTTCAAGAAGCCATTAAAACCTCTAAGAAGCCATTAAAACCTCTAAGAAGCCATTAAAACCACCTAACAAAAGAACACAAGATGGAAATCAAAAGCATTTAAAGTCTGTAGCTTCAAGAGGACCTGTGGACACCATGTCATACACATTGTACACACACAACATAATGCAGTCCAACCTCTCTACACCAAACAGCCTTGGGACCAAAGAAAAGATTTGGTTTAAACAGGTTTTCAGATTAGAGAGGTTCTATATGTACGGTGAAGGTAGAGAGCAGGACTTGAAAACACATCCAGTTTAGAGAGGGTTTCAGATTACAGAGGGGTCGGTTTAGAAAGGTTTCCATGTACATAATAAAAAAAACCACTGAAGCTCACACTGGGCTAGAATTATGCATAAGAGCTATATATGTACATAGTTATTAGTTCAATAGATCTTGCACTCAAGCCTGATGTCTTGAATTAAGTCTCCAAGCGAGACCACCCCACAACTACTGTATAAGAGTAAAATCTCACCAGTCTTCCCGGCTCCACTCTCCCCAGCAATGAGAATGCACTGGTCTTCATTTTCACTCTTCATACTACGAAAGGCAGTGTCCGCCAGAGCATACCTGAGGGAAACACACACACATGTGCATAGATGTACATACGTATGTACATAGTATACACAGCCACACATACACAAAATATACAGACATGCTAACATACAGATCTACACACATTCCTACAGTGAAAACTCTATAATCCGGGTACTTCAGGACCAGGAGAAGCTGATCCGAATAGAGAGGTGGCCAGAATAGGCCGGCCCATTCCAATAGACGGGTAACCTTTGGGACTAAACAGGATGGTCGGTTTAGACAGTGTGGCCAACTTACAGAGGCTCAGATTAGAGAGGTTTCACTGAATATACATAGTACATACGTATGTAAAAACGTAGATACGCATACAGTACGTACATATAGTATGTACTGTATGTACGTACATAAACATGTACCTGCATAATAACATTATATTTGTACATGCATACATAATATTATTATGTGCATAGATATGCCATAAATCAGCAAATTTACGTATGTGTGAATGTAATTGTCGCAAACTACGACAGGAAATTCCCCTCACGAGCAGTATAAATTGCACAGCTGCAACTGCAACTACATATAAAAACACAGAATGAAAGTTCGCATACCGCAAAATGATTTTGGAAGGCTAAATTTGCTAAATTGCACAAAATTGTCACACGCACAGCTTTTAATACACAAAAGAATATACATAAATGCATTTAACAATGCAGAGATGCTTAAGCAGAACATGGGCTTGCATGAAAGATGGTTTGACAATACGCTATACTAAATAAGTACAAAGTGTTGGACTTCAGAGGGTTTCCTGTATGTATGTACGTACAGTATATGCAAACATACATACATGTACATGTGAACATACTGCCCCACTAGTAGTAACTAGAAAGTCTAGTTTAAAGGAGGTCCTGGATAGAGCACACCTACACATCAGCACTTAAGGAGGGAATGAATCGGGGCATGTTGGTGGTGACCAGTGGTTTAGCTGCCAAAGGGTCGGCTATGGGTCTGGAGGTTAATGGCTCTGGTCCGGTTCAACTGCCTTATTCCCCCCCCCCCCCCTTCTTTCCTACCACGTGTAGTCCCCAACAATGTCTTTCACCCCCTAGTACTGTACACTTGCACTTGTACATGACATCAGAACAGGGTATGATCAGGTCACATAGAAGCATGAGCAGCTGTCTATGATGTCATCAAAGACCTGACAGACCCAGGCAATAAGGAAAATTCAAAAGAAGGGAGAGGGTGAGGTGAGGGGTTACTGACTATAGAAGCACACTATACACTATATGCATGTTAACTTTGATGTTATTTCTACGTAAACCATAGATTCTGGTTCCACTTAGCTCCAAAGGCTTTAATGTGTATACGTACATACATACAAATGCATGAAACATACGTACGTATGTACGTACATAACTCTTAAGGATTTATGGGAGTACACATGTACGTATGTACATATGTGCATTTCCAAGTAAACATTCTATACATTCTGTCTATGTGTTTGCACGTGCGTGTGTGTGTGCGTGTGTGTGTTGTGTGTGTTGTGTGTGTGTGTGTGTGTGTGTGTGTGTGTGTGTGTGTGTGTGTGTGTGTGTGTGTGTGTGTGTGTGCGTGTGTGCATATTCACTAAACAATATAAAATCATGGCCAAATTTCCTTTCTACAACTTCATACTGTACGTGACACCTCGTGACGCAAGCAACCATTACTGCTAAGCACTGGACACAACACTCACACGTGAGGTGGGAGCTCGTAGAAGTTGACTCCTCTGTACATCTCCATCTGCACTGGGCCATACAGGTCTTGTATGTTCTTGTATGGATTAACAGACACAAGAACAGATCCAATGTATGTCTGCAGGGGAGGACAGGAGGGGAAGGAGGGGATGGTAAAAATGGCAAATACATCTACTGTATGTGCTACACACATGCTAAGATATTCACATGTGTACAGATATATGTACATACACACACAATACACATACTGTACAAACATGGACACAATACACACAAACGAACATACTGTACACACACACACACACACACACACACACACATACTGTATATACACATATACACATAACACACACATACTGTATGTATGAACACATACTGTATGTATGAACACATACACACACACACACACACACACACACACACACACACACACACACACACACAGTACTCAGTGCCTGTTATATCACCAAATCCCTATCACCAGGTGGTGACAGAGTGAACCACATCATTGCACGCACCATTGACTCCACTATTCTACCCACACAGCAAGCAATACGAAGGGTGTGGACGAAGTGACATTACAAACTCACATCACCAAACATTGCAGAAGAGGCACAAGACACACGTGCATACATATAGACATACATACGTACATAGCACCAGTATACTGAAGACTGCAGCATACATACAGACATACATACGTACATCGCTCCAGTATCAGTGAAGACTACAACATACTGTACATACAGACATACATACGTACATAGCACCAGTATCACTGACGACTGCAGCATATGGCTAGCACTGTGCATTGCAGCAGGACTATAGCCCCTAACAGACTGTTCATTGCACACCACTATGAACGTATATACACAAGAGTGAATGTACGGTATACGTAGCTACTTTACGAATCACTACCAAATGCCTACATACGTATGTGCATATATACATACATACATACAAACATCTACTGCACACATCTTCACAAGTTGAGTAATATACGTATGTATGCGCATACATATACATACCACATACACATATACATATGTATACGTACGTACATGTATGTACGTACGTATGTATGTACGTAATTGTATGTAACCTTTCAGCATGGCACATACGTAATTTCAACACCACATAAACAATTAGGGTAAAACTACCATGGTAGGTGTTCAAATATCAAGTAAATACCATGAAACAGGAATCAGGGGTGGAATCCCCACGAATAAAAATCAACACGTATGTACATACATGTATGTACATGAGTAGCACCAAATACGTGTGACAGCTGGTGAGAAATGGTGAAGATTTTGACGCCAAGAGAAAAGGGCATTTTGGTAGGAAATACAATGTGCCTAACATTTCTTTCCTTATCCGCTGACCCATGAACTACAGATAGTGTGGACTATGTACCTTCCAGGCAAGAGTACAAGGTGCTCTCAACCACAAAGGATGCGCAACCACCCATTATTCTGTAGGGTGCAGAGGAATCAGGAAGGGGATGAGAACTACAAACATGCACCAAAGGAATCTTTCAAAAGCTCAGAAGTGGTCTATGAGCAATGTCATTGTGTACACAGTACATACAACTCACAGACAGTGGGACCCAGCAACCCAAGAATACAAGTACACATGTACACATCGGGGATAGGTTTGGAGGGAGGACAAGGGGGTGAGTACAAATGCCGTGTTACCATCCCCTCCCTCTCTCCCTGGAAATGGGAGACATTACCAAATATTATGTACGTACGCACATAGGCAAAAATTAAATTTGTGAATTTTGTGAATGGAATTACATTCACTCAAATAGTATGGACTATGGCAGTATTCCATATGTAGGGATGATGTGAAAACGAAAACAAAATGGCAGAATATATGATATACATACACATGATGCATACATACATACACAGTGTACGTATTACACGTATGCATATCTCATGCAGTACAAAAAGGGTTAGACCGTTTTCAACACTTGACAACTTGATTGTAGACACATCATGTGTCTACAATCAAGCTGTCGATGTGCAAAATATACGCACACACATTCAGCGAACACTAGTGCCCATATGGCATGCTTACATACAAGAGTGAATGGCTACCCCTCCCAAAACATACACTCCCCTTGTTTCTCACAATGACCTATTTACCCTCCCTTTAGGAAAATTCCAAATAAAGGCCTATATATGAATGCATTCATGTACATACATACGTACGTATGTATGTATATATGTACATACAGTGGAAACTGGTTAACGAGAAACCTAGGGTGCACTGAGATTTAGTTATTGTTAAAAGTATTTCTTGTTAAAAGTATGAAGATAGTGCATTCTACATACAATTGGTTCACAGAAACTGTTATTGTTAAGGAATATTTCTTGTTAAGCGACTTTGTGTTAACCAGTTTCCACCATACACACATATGTATTCTTCTATTTACACAGTTATAAAGGCAAGGCAAGAATTACCGCCACAACTTCTCAAATCTCCCCCATGTGACACACTGAGTATGGTGGCAATAGAACCATTGTGCCAGCAATAAAACAAATAAAAGTATTATCAGTCCAGTCCATGGCAGTCATTGCCCACCCTTTGCTAGTTCAGACACAAACATTCATACTACGTATGTACGCTATTCAGTGAGATACCTGAAGTCGTTAGCACTTGCAAAGCATGCAGACTGGCACCTAGGGATGACAGCACCAGTGCCATCACTCATAACAACCAGTTCTTTCAGTGGGTGGAAGGAAGTAAGAAGATTGATTTACATACTGCACATACGTATGTACGTACACAAATACTCAAACACATTATACAATATACGTATGCATGAACATATACTGTGAAATCTCATATAATTAATTAAAATACATTTTGAATAATATTAATTTTACAGTGAACAATATCATGTGACCCAGCAAATGCTCAACTATGAAAATTACACTGGCTATAGGGAATTTTTGATAAAGTGAAGAACTTCAGTGCCCTGAGGTTCGCTGCAATGAGATTTTACCAAACTATACAGTACACTTCATAAAAAACCTGACGAGAATAGCGCTTTCCGGTTCGAATTTGACACTTTCTGTCACGTTTAGTGTTTGGTGAGATTCTACTAGCAGTAGGCGTTTGGTGATTGATTAGTGCTAATTTAAGTGCCAAGTGTGATGCGTTAACACATTTTGGTTTATGTTTGGACTTAGATTTTTCTTTATGAAGGTAACAGTTCGTTTAGATATGACGGCAAGACGTATCTTGAGGTATATTTGAAGCTTCGAAGGGTAGATGGCGCATCTGGAGAGATTCACGAAGGATAAGCAGTCGTTGTGAAGATAAAGTTGTGCATATGGAAATTCGCTGCTTCACGTTGCAGCATGTTCATTGTAAAGGGCAAGGGTTTTGCAGTATCTAAGGGTGAACAGAGAAAAGATGAATTCGGACGAACGCTATCAGATTACGACTTACCGAAAATCGCAAAGTGAAGCGATAATTTCGCTTTTGCAACCACTATTCCGTCACCGAAAATGCACTAATATCTGTAAACGGATTCGGTTAGCGTCATGATTTTAATGAAGCGTACTGTATGTACAATTTGTATGTACTAATGCATACACCACGCACATACGTACATATGTATGTATGTACGTATGCACATCAGTTAGTACACAAGACGCTCATATTATGTATGTACGCATGTACAGATGTAGATACGTATTATGGACTGGATACATACAATCAAATAATATTATGTACATCCAGTACCGTACATGAAGTGGAGATAAGGACTACACACACACATACATACAGTACATATACACACATACACACACACACACACACACACATACATACAGTACATATACACACATACACACACACACACACACACACACACACACACACACACACACACACACACACATACACACATACACACATACACACATATGTACACACATACACACATACACACATACACATACACAGTGTTAGAAATAGTGGTCAGCATTCGGACATTGTCCGACCATTTTGGCATTTTGTCCGACCCAAAAAAGTTTGGGTCAGACATTTGGCTGAGCACTACCTCATGTTTATTTCACACACACACAGTGATGATACCAAGTCATTTGCACTGAGAATGTCTATTTATGCTTTCATTATTTGTTGATGGACATCTACTTTGGCACATGTGCGCTTCTCCAAAGATATGTCCGAGCAAATCTGAAATTGTCTGACCCAAAATAATGATGCTAGGACATTTGTTCATCCAACGCTTGCTCCTTATTTCTAACACTGCATACACATATACATACATACACATACATACACATACACATACATACACACATACACACATACACACACACATACACACACACACATACATACATACAGTACCGCACATGAAGTGGAGATAAGGACTACACACACACAAATTATTCCTCACTACAAACATGCCCACACACCCTTTGTAGGTAGGTGCATGTGTACGTATGTACATACATACATACTCCAAAATCACTCTACACTTTCATCCTGATTAAGACATCTCCCACCATACAAAGCCCTTTACACATAGTACATACATACAGTACGTAAGTATGTACCTACCTACAGTACATATGTACTGTATATGTTGGTGTGTACGTACACTCTTATGTTCAGTGCTTTGATTGTATATGCTGTGTGGTGTGAATTGGGCAAACAATGACTTGAAGGACAGCACACAAAACATCATACAGATGTGTGTAAACACACACACACACACACACACACACACACACACACAATCCTTAGAGAAAATAACTAAAGTATTCAAGCAAATTCACATGATCCTGAGACCCCACTAAACCACAAGACACCACAGCAATGCCAATGTGATGATGCAGAGTAATTGGCATGTTAAAGATTTTATTGGAGTTTTCATAAGAAACCCTTCACTTGCTTCAGGTTCAGACAGAAGGTGTGTTGCATACTCACAATATTAACACAACTGGTAAATAAACAAATCAAACATTGCTGAATGTAAACACTGCACTCTGCCCACCTACTGTCAACAGAAAGACATGTTCAGGGGAAGGTCCAAATAAAGGACACTTTGGGGAAGACATAAATTCAGCTGATTTGTTCTTTGTAGAGAGGTTGTCCTCTTTGGGAGATTCAAATGTATTACAGGAATTATACTGATATTTTACTTCATTGTGTTGCTGTAATTATATATACTGGGAGCATAAGTTGTGTCCTTTGTAGAGAGGTTTATTATACTGTGTCCATATTTGGGAGAACCCACTGTCAGAGGTTCCACTGCAGTGAAGGGAAACTCCATCACAGCAGAAATAGTGGACAGCAGCACAGAGTGGCAACAAAATGGATAAAATCCACAGAATTCTCGGAAGAAGGAATAATCTCCATACACAGACTGCATTTACTGTTCTTTTGCTCTTAACACAAACGTGCATACATATGTATACATGTGAAGACCAGAACACCAAACCAAAGCATTTGACTCTATACAATCAACCAAGTTTGACGGTCTTCCAATCGACGGTATTCACAGAAAAGTTGAAGAACATGAAGTGAAAGTGACGCCATTGGTACAGTACAAGAAGTCATGACAACCTAATATGTACACACGCATGTAGGGATGATGCACACACAGAATGGCAGAATAGGAAATGGAAGTTTATATAATGCTATTAGGATAACATTTGTAATACGCACAAAGGTTTAGATGCAGTGACCCTTCTACCCCACGCCCTGTACTAGGGCGTAACTAGCTATGAAGCAGAGGAGACAGTTGCCTCCTCACTTTTTAGCAACCTCAGGAATTTATTTGGGGCCTTCCACAGGCTGTGTGGTTCAATTCATTAGATGACTGTCTAAAGACAAGTCTCTCTACTTAGGATAAAGAGACATTAAAAATAAATCTTTGTTTCAACTCCAAATAGCTCCTGTGGCTGCTGAAATGCTATAAACCCTTTAAATTCGAGTCCAATCTTTCCGACTGCGCGGCCATTTTTATGAGTGACATAATGCATAATAATACCCCATGCACATGTATGTAGCTGCTTGCTTCGATCATGGAGAATAGAAAGTGTATACGCTACTTTTTATGCTTCGATCTAGAAACTTGGAAAAGATATTGCCTCTTCGCTCCAAAAATCCTAGTTACGTCCCTGACTGTAATCCGCAGCAATCTCTAATCTGGATGCGTTTTCAAGTCCTGTGCTGTAGACTTGCTATAATATGTACGCATATAGAACTGTACTAATCCGGAAACCCATCCAAACTGGACTTTTCATCAGTCCTAAAGGAGGTCAGCGTGGAGGGGTTTCACTGTATTAAATGCTTGTGGTGGAACCATAGATAACATAAACCATATCTACGTGGAACAGCAACTGTACTTTGTTTGCCCTATGGTTTGGCCGACCACTGGCTGTAAACTGATCTTACCAGTGCCCTCACGCTAGAGCTTCAAGTGCGTACTCTACACAACAAATTAGGTAAGGAAACCTCACAGTCCAGCTGGAGCACACATACGTATGTATAGCCTCTACACCCGCTCCAACACAATACATGTAGCATATAGTGGTATCCTCCAATCCAGACCCCTGAATTGCAGACACACCTCTAACATGGACGCAGACCACAGGAACCAAATGATTCACTAGACGTTGCCATAGTAGAATTTCAACCTCTGAAATGAGGACACCTCAACAATCGGGATAGTCTTTCATGGTTCCAATGCTTCCACAATACAGGGGTGCTACAGAACACATTCATCCGTGCACACATGCTATGTGTGGAGAGATAACAGATTCAAGCACTAAAGAAAGGTGCTAACAGCTGGTACGACCTTTGATGCAATTATGGAAGACAATACAGAGACCCACAACTCATTATAGAAACATTATCATCAATTTTAGCCTAGTAAATTTGGTAAAATTATAGATACTCTATATACTGTATAGAGTATAGAGTATCTATGGTAAAATACAGTATACAAGCATACGCCAAGGTTACAGTGTACTTTACCAAATTACACAGAGATAAAAGTGATCATGTGCCATATCCTCGGGACTGCAAACTAAAATGAATTGGATGGAAACGTGAACACACACACACACACACACACACACACACACACACACACACACACACAATGGAGATTGGAAGCACTAGCAGACAACCCCCAGGAGACTGACTATAACTATGAATATGGTTATCATAATGGGAGGGAGAGAATGACCAACTTCAATGTCAGAAAATGGAAGAACAGCTGATATAGGTCTGCGAAAACAGCCTTCGTCCGCAGACTTATAAGTAAAAGTCATTTGCACATGCCTAACCACGGAGGTTAGCAAAAGCACACATGATCGACTTCATGATAAACACAAAATGAACAAAACTGAATGTACACATAGCTCCACACGAACAACAGAAAAGAACGGAGTGGTGGATACTCACGTAGATGATATCGTTGCTAAATCGCTTCTTCAAATTCCCCATAAACTCCGCGCTTGAGGTATGGTCGTGCAAGAGAACGAAATCCTGAACTCCAACAGTATCTCGAGCAGCTAGGCTGCTCTCCATTGTACTAGGAAGTCTTCCTCTCGTGATTTCCTTCGGCATCTTTCTCTCGGCCGAACTAGAGCTCTGTTCCGGCTACTGGACAAAACGTAAAGAGGTAAACAAAGAACGCACCAAAGAGCAAATAGATGGGGCAGAAACTCACACGCAAAGAGTTTCGAAAATGACTTATAAATTGGCTCCTCGATCGAGCGAAGATGAGAAGTGGAATATGATGATAGATTGGAATCCCTACAGTCGTACAGACTTCAGTCCTTTCACGACCACAATGTAAGCTATGAATATCGTTAACAGTTATTTTTGGCAATGAATCTGCAACGGTCATAAAATGGAGTGCTTGTTGGTGGGACCGCAAAGCAGCGGAAAAACTTCATTATTAAATCGCCTAAAATGGCTAAATAAGTGCTCAAAGACTGTTAAGGAAAAACAAGCCGCACCAGAAAAGAATGAATTGCCAGAGCTCACCGCGTTTTTACCTACAAGTGGAACGAACATTAGCACACTGACATTTGAAGTGAAGAAGAGCAAAAAGCCCGCCTGTGCTATTCAGCTAAGGGAAAGCGGAGGCTCAATGGCGCCAATTTGGAACAAATACTACGAAGATGCCGCCATGTTTATGTTTGTACTGGATGGATCAAATCCCTACCGTTTGTCTGCAGCCACCATGTTGCTACTGGAGGTATTGGGCCATCCTAAGATGAAAGACAAGCCGTGTGCGGTTGTGTTCAACAAGAAAGACGTTGAATCGGTGTTGAGTTTTGGAGAAATGGCGGCCATCATGAGGATGGACGACATAGTGAGGTCACAGAAGGATGTGACAGTATTTCAAACAAGTGCACTTAAATGCGAAGGAATTCAGGAGTTATTGGACTGGATATGTTCAAAACTTGCTGTATAGCTATTTACCTGTTGTTCACTTGCTGGGAACAGTACCTGTGTCTTACTGTGGTCTAGTCTCACCAACAAAACTTGGCTGTTTGTTTAACGGCTGATAAGAATTCAGGCAACAATGACAGTCTGGTTCCATGAGCCTAGCTGATAAGTGACATACATAGAGTATGACTGATAAACATAGTCTGATACCCAGACCCTCCCGCCGGCAATGGCGGCACCCGAGTGACGATCTGGGTACGAGACTATGATAAAGTATTGTGATCAAAGTTTGGGTCAACTTCATTAGAGCATAGATACTCTAACCTTAGAGTATCTATGATTAGAGTTACAAGGCTGCTTATTAGTTTGAAGTACACCTTGATAATGTTGAGCTGTTCAGCCCAGCACACCTCAGTCACCAAGACCCGACCACCTCTACTCTCCACTCCAGCAACTGATAACAGTGTAGATTCAATATTGATACTATATATTAATTGATATCAAGTTGCAGACTGCCTCTTGTGATACCATAGGAGATATAATTTATTATGTATTAAGTAATTTTAATTTGATAGTCTGTGTGATTTGATTATATGTGTGACTGCCTCTTTGCAGTTTTATTATGTGGTACAGTGGCATTGTTTGAATATAAATTACTGCACTATGTATGGTTTATACATGCATTATAGTATTATTATGTACATCTGTTACATGTATATGTACCATATTATGTTGATATAAATTCGCGATGAGGGGTCTGTACAGTAAATATAGACTGGAGGCAAATATTAGCACCAAGGAGCATTTGGCAGAATTAAATCAATGTGCAGTGTTTAATCACTTCATGCTTAAAATTGATGGCAGACAAAAAGGATTTGATGGATTAATGAGAGGCGGCAGCAGCTCCCAAAATGGGCGGGCTCTTATAAATAGAGATACATTGGTTGCAAAAAGTTATATCTCTTAAAATATCCTTATCTCAAAAATGGGGGGGCTCAAGCCCCCTGTGCCGCCGCCCCTGATTGTATATGGTATGGGGGATATCACATTGACCAGATAACAGATCACAGCATCTCTGATTGATAAAAGTACGTGTGATTTGGTCAATATAACAGATCACACATACAATACATACATTGACCACCTTTTATATGGAAATACCTATTGTGCAATAGTCGGTTGATGTGTTATATACAGTATAAGGCAATACTGATCGTCTGTTCTATAGTAATTAATTATTTTCTATGGCTGCTCAATAGCACACACATGCACGTGTGCACGCACACACACACACTATCACAGTGATTGGGGGGTGCTGGTGGCTCAGTAGGTTAGCACTGAAGTCAGTCAAGCATTGGACAGAAGGCACCACTCCACCTGTGTGCCATTTGGAGTTTTTTTCCCTGCACCCCCCTGCCACCAACCTGGGACAGCTGAGAAGATGACCTACTTGCAGCCACCAAACAATTTGAATTTGATTTAATTTGATTGTGTGTGTGGGTGAGTGTGTGGGATACTGGGGGCCTTAGTAGTAGCCTCAGGCTAATGGCCACCCAGTCAAAATAAGAAATTATTATTATTATTATCAATATATTATTATTATTATTATCACAATTTCCGATGCTATAGTTTAGTAAACGATGCATCATATCACGCTTGCAGCAAAACCTCTATAATTACCACACTACTGGTACCCTTACATGCCGACCTGCATGACTATGAAGATGTTCTCATTCTGAAAGGGTATACACACATGTACACATGTTGATGCAAGCCACATATCTTTGCAATGAGGAGGTGGCTGCATTTCGGAGGTGTTCTTTAATAAAGATTTTATTTTACAAGATTGTGCGTGCTTTGTGTAGTTACATACACTGATATGTATATTTACTAAGTTACTAATTCTGCAATATTACAATACAGTGTCTATGCTTTGTCACGACCATACGTAGCAAATTGGAATTAGGGAAAGTACCTAAAACGTCAGCAAACAATATGGCTGGCACAACTTGGGATCGTAAGTTGCTAGTTCATAAAATCCCATTAATTTCATCCTTTGTCGTAAAGTTTCTCCCGTAAATGTCATTGCGTTTCGTTTGGTGTAGAATTAAGGCGGGAATCTCGACAACTGGAGAACGAAATTGATGTAAAATTAGTGTCGTTCAGTAAACTAGCATCGACCTACAGTCGAAAGGAAAGAAATGGGTAAGTGACGGTGTTCATTCGATATCCTTTGAACTGTAATGTTGTGTGTGTGTGTGTGTGTGTGTGTGTGTGTGTGTGTGTGTGTGTGTGTGTGTGTGTGTGTGTGTGTGTGTGTGTGTGTGTGTGTGTGTGTGTGTGTGTGTGTGTGAAATCAGAACCATCCTTACGGGCTTACATACTTGATCTAGAAACTTAATATACAGTGGACTCCACTTATAAAGAACTTCTGCTTATAAAGAACAATCTGTCAAGTCCAAGTTTGTGTGCGTACATTTTTCCTCTGTTACAACAAACAAACTCCTGTTATAAGGAACTTGTCACTGCTACCAGTGACTTTCAAATGAGGTTTAAAGTGGATTTTGTGATCTTACAGACATGGAAGTGCACAGGCTAGTCAAAAAACAATGCAAAAAACTAAAAATTGAGGTTCACTATGGCCATTATTGTAAATTATGGCATATATTTTCTTCTATAAATTTATAATGATGTAATATTCACACTCCGTAATACACTAACAAACACTTCTTTTACTAAGAACTCCTGTTATAAAGAACAAATTCTTCTGGATTTCATGGTTCTTTGTATCAGGAGTCAACTGTATGTATGTAGATCAATGTGAGTTTTACAAGTACAAAATTCACTTTAGAGTATTACAGTATGTACGTATCACCACAGTGAAAAACATGACTTTAGTGCACAACAAATGTGTATTTTGGCCAAAAATGGGGTTCAACCAACCCGTCCCCTCCATTTGTACAGGCCTGATAGCATTGGACATTTGTAGATTTCTGTGTGTGTGTGCGTGTGTGTGTGTGTGTGTGTGTGTGTGTGTGTATGTGCATGCGTGCATGTGTCCAAGCAATTGTGTATTTTTCTGGTTAACGATCACTTTCTGTTTCACCTCTCAATGCTACCACCTGCAGGTCAGACATTGACCCTGCCAGTGGTGGATCGGACCAGGTACACCTCTTCGACACCATGGTGATGGAGGTGGAGCAACTCCTAGAGAAAGTATGTACGTATGTATGCCAGTGAATGTATGTCAGGGTTTTATCTGGGGGGGAAACCAGGGTATGGTTCCCCCCTAAGCAGAAAGGTCCCCCCCCCCAAAAAAAAAAAAAAAAAAATTATGCAGGCTTAAATTTTGTGAAGGAACACTGTCATGAATTGATCATGAATCCATTTATAAAGGGTAGAATTTGCCAAAAACGTTTATATCATAAATAGCGTGTATTAATCAATCTTGAGTCCATTGGTAAGTATGTTTACTTAGCAATTACATTGAATGCATGTGTCAAAATTTAGGAGTTCTAATGTAATTGCACATGGTTTAGCTTTGCTCCAACAGCATGCAAGGATTTATTCATGTATAGGTACTTACACATGTTTGCACATGTGCATGGTTTCTTTTTAGAGGAAAGGGGGCACAGGGGGTATCTCTCCCTTGAAACTTCATCCTAGCTGTAACACACATGCACAGTTGCAACAGACTAATCTGTGGACTGTATTTAGAAACAGCTTGAGTGCATAAAACAGCCTCATTTACGTATCACCTTCTGAGGCATGAAAACTATAAAAATTTTCCTGGGGGAGCATACCCCCAGACCCCCTAACTTAGACCACTATTATTTCACATACATATCTGCGCCCCATTACATCACTATACTTTGTCATTGCCCCATCTTCATCATTATTCTGAAAGAAAACCTGATATGCATGCTGCATGCATGAGTGTCACTGTGATTTTTAATATCATTGAATGCACATGTGCCGTGCTTTGTATATACATACGTATAAATAGATGTGTAGGTCCCCCCCCCCAAAAAAAGCAAAATTGACCCCAGATAAAACACTGTACATACGTACATACAGTAGTTAAATTCATACCTACAGGTACATATACGTATACTGTACGTACATACACACATAATATACGTATCTGGGTTGTCTTACTGTTTGTGATCTACACTGTAGCACATACTGAAACTTTCAAGGGTTTCCTTTATTTGAGGTTTAAGTGTCTACGTATGTTTGTAGGTACATACGTACATGTGTACGAACATTTCTACATATATCTTGGAGATAACTTTATACATGCGTACATGCATGCGTTTTGTGTACACAGCTCTTCCACATTTGCCAAGTTGCATCTGCATCTGTTTATTGCTTTCCACAGTACCCAGGTTGCATCTACTATGTACGTACGTATGTACATCTGTTTGTTGCTTTCCACAGTACCCAGGTTGCATCTACGTATGTATGTACATCTGTTTGTTGCTTTCCACAGTACCCAGGTTGCATCTACGTATGTATGTACATCTGTTTGTTGCTTTCCACAGTACCCAGGTTGCATCTACGTATGTACGTACATCTGTTTGTTGCTTCCACATCACTTGCTGTGTTGTTCTTCCCTCTCATCGTCTCATGCAGCTTCGTGCGGTCAACATCAAGATGAATGACTACATGTCCAGTGTAAACAGTGTGGCCACTCCTAGTACACTCTACCATACACTGCAGAGGCATAACGACATTCTACAGGACTACTCTCAAGAGTTCAGCAGGACCAAGGTACATAATGTATATGTGCGTATGTATGTATGTAGGACATACGTACGTACAAAGTGTATATACTTGCATACTGCATTGTGTATGAGTGATTATTGTGAAGTTGTACTGTGTGTGTGTGTGTGTGTGTGTGTGTGTGCATATGTGTGTGTGTGCGTGTACGTATGTGTGTGTGTGAGAGAGTGCATTTGTGTGTGTGTGTGTGTGTGTGTGTGTGTGTGTGTGTGTGTGTGTGTGTGTGTGTGTGTGTGTGTGCGTGTACATACATTTGTACGTACAGTGGAACCTGCCTAATCCAGCACCTCTATAAACCAGCATTCTCCTAAACCGGTGAAGATTCTCTGGTACCAACCATTACTTTACCATACAAACTGACCTCTATAATCCAGCAACCTGCTAATCCAGCACTGTTTTACATTCCCCAATGGGTGCCGGATTAGACAGGTTTCACTGTATATACATTTGTACATATGTACATACACTCATAGGTAGGTGGATGTATGTATTGGTTGTCACTGATAGAGTATTTACTACGTATGCAATTGGATTCCTTGCAATGTAAAGAATAGGCTATTAAAATATTTCGGCCTCTGTGGAATCGTATGGTGAAATCCAGCAACTCCACATGCCAATCCCACAACCTGTACATTCCCCAGATACAGCATTGCTGCTGTTTGTGCTGCGTATGTACGTACACGTACATGTATACATTCTATGTGGAACCTGCATACATACGTATGTATACTGTATGTATGTATACATATGTACGTAAGTGGGCGGTACACAATGCACATGAATAGTTGGGTGTGAGGCTCGGTTCAGTGTTCTGTCTGTATGTGTATACTAGCACATCAGAATACATGAGACAGTGTCCTTTGTACAGAGGTACGTACGTATATTCTTACAGTAGAACTTTGGGTACTGTCCTTTATACAGAAGTA
>CAUJGJ010000188.1:2096070-2113570 GCA_963170055.1 Halisarca cf. caerulea | reverse complement strand
CCACATTCATGCAATATATTAGCTATGAATGCAAATTATAGGGTACATAATATTATTATAATATGCAGTGCATATGTTGTATCATTGCGTGTATATTATACACATCCGCAGCCGGACCATGCAATATACATGCATGCACATGCACATGTCGACCTTCCAACATTCCTGCATGCATGCAATCAACTGCCATCAGTATGAAAGTGTAGTTGGCTGTAACTATAGATGAACGAATCATGCAAGTGAAGCTGGTACATGCCAGGGCTGTAGCAAGCACCTTTAGATCAGGCTGAGACTTAGAAGAGACTGCAATTTTGTAACTGTGTCATTCGTTCTCTTTCATAACTGAGTTATTATAATATAATTATAGCATGTGGTATTTACTGCTATTAGGAAATGATCTACTGCATGTGGAAATTATGAGATATTGTCGGCTTCTATCCCCTGACTGGGAAAATAGAGTTCAAAATGTTTCAGAGTCAGCCTAAAAGTGGTCCGGCAAGAGCCTGACCAGCCTGGGTGCTTGCTACGGCCATGCATGCATGCAATTGCAAGCATATTATGCAATAAAAAATTAGGTAAATGTATTACATACATATAGTGTGTGTGTGTGTGTGTGTGTGTACGTGTGTGTGTGTGTGTGTGTGTGTGTGTGTGTGTGTGTGTGCGTGTGTGTGTTTGCGTGCGCACACGCACGTGTGTATGTGTGTATAGCACAATGTCATAAAATCACTTCTTGTGGGTAAGATACTCCATGCATGCACAAATTAGGACAATAATCTTATAAAATCAAAATTGCATGCAATAGTGCCCATCAGTGGATAGTTTTCAATCAAATTTTTCCCGCTTTCTTTGACCTCTCGTAGAGGTCTCTCTTCTGTTTTAATTTCCTAACAAGTGAAGCCTTCTTCTTCTTGCTATACAGGATCTGTTCGTAAAGGCGTCTTTTCTTTTTTGAGAGTAACATCTTGGCCAACCTCTTCTCCTCCACAGCTTCTCTTTCCAACTCCTCTTTGTTCACCTTGCGACTGACAACAACATCACCTGCCACAACTGACCCAACAGGAAGCTTTCCTGACTTTTTGGATTTCTTTGGCTTAGGAGGAGACTCTTCCAGTTCTTCTTCTTCTTCGTCACTTTCTTCTACAACATCCTCAGCGTCGATCTCCTCGTTGTCACTGTTAGGTTCTACGGGTGCATTGAATGGCCATAATACTATCGAACACATGTTATTGTATGTACATACAAAGAACAGTGGTGCGTCCATTATGTACAGCAGTAGAAAGTCCATCAATGCATGAATACTTATGTTTGCACCCACACCCACACCCACACCCACATACAAACACACCCACACAAAACACACACACACACAAACACAACACAACACACACATACACACACACACACACACACACACACATACACACACACACACACACACACACACACACACACACACACAAACACACACACACACACACACACACACCTTCCCCAATATCCTCCACCTCCTCTTCTCTGTCCTCATCCAGTTCCTCCATCCTCTCTGGAGGGACATAGTCCTCTTCGGTCTCCTCCACAAATGGTGAGAGGTGAGGGGGGAGGGAGACTCCTGGAACATACCCTCCAGTTGGTAGCATCTTGCGACGGTTCACACAGTCAAACACCCACTGTGGCTGGACATAGGCCCTACAGGGTCAATACAAGGATATGCCACATACGTACATAGTACAGCACATGAGGTGAGAGTCAGCAAATCAAATAAAGCATTGAAGGCACTCAACATACAGTGAAACTTGCTTAGTACGTATGTACCTAGAAGGGGAGGCAAAATCAAAACTTATCATTAGAGGTACTTACAGTACTTACCATCAGGGTTGGTTTATGTACATGAGGTATACACAGGGACAGAATGAGGAGTACTTACTATCCAGGAGCATGTACTACACCAGGTACATACTATCAGGGTTGGTTTATGTACATGAGGTATACACAGGGACAGAATGAGGAGTATTTACTATCCAGGAGTATGTACTGAACCAGGTACTTACTATCAGGATTGGTTTATGTACATGAGGTATACACAGGGACAGAATGAGGAGTATTTACTATCCAGGAGTATGTACTGAACCAGGTACTTACTATCAGGATTGGTTTATGTACATGAGGTATACACAGGGACAGAATGAGGAGTACTTACTATCCAGGAGTGTGTACTAAGTCAGGTACAGAACGTCCAACCTAGTTCTACTGTATTTTTATACCCAGGTATAAAGTGCTGAGGTAAACAAAGGCCTACACACAACAGCAAATTTCTCCTACCACTCAAATGCCCATGTATGCATACAGCAGTACACACTAGACACGTACGTATGTACAGTACGTACTTTGTACATGCAAACGCACAAAGCTGCAACCTTGTACTGTAGCTGGTCCGTAAGGCATATACTGACTACCTATTCTAACCCAACCTCTCAGCAGTACAACCTAGTTGCCTCACTGCTAAGCTATCATCTGTTCAATAAAAATTTTCTACAATGGTGCAATAGGTATACATATTACGCTTACAGTAGCCATACAAACCTTCAAAGTTAGACATATGTATGTACATAAAGGACTATTCTCAGAGTGCATGCTGTGTGTGTATGTGTGCATGTGTGTGTGTGTGTGTGTGTGTGTGTGTGTGTGTGTGTGTGTGTGTGTGTGTGCATGTGTGCGCGTGTGTGTGTGCATGTGTGCATGTGTGTATGTGTGCATACATGTGTCCTTGTGTGTGTGTGTGTGTGTGTGTGTGTGTGTGTGTGTACTAGTATACTTACGTACATAGAACAACATATGTACACATATACAAAAAATGCATGTACATATGTATATAATACATGTACATACAAGCATACACCCAAACCTTGATAGGTATATGTGCCCCTGTTTGGGCCTGTCCACTATTTGATGTGTGATTGAGTCGTCAGATTCAGCATACGTAGCACCAGGTGTAGAGTCCCCGTCCCAAGACACATTGCCACCAAAAGACCTGTGTTAAGTATGTAGGTACATATGTACACAGTGACGTGTGTTATATGTATACTCATGTATGTGTACATACATAGGCATGGTGTGTGTGTGTGTGTGTGTGCGTGTGTGTGTGTGTGTGTGTGTGTGTACGTGTGTGTGTGGTGTGTGTGTGTACGTGTGTGTGTGTGTGTGTGTGTGTGTGTGTGTGTGTGTGTGTGTGTGTGTGTGTGTGTGTGTGTGTGTGTGTGTATGCACGTGCACTTCATGTACAAGTACGTATGCACATATGTACAGTGTATGTGTAAACTTCCCCACTACACAGAGACAGCACATGTAAAATGATCTTAACCATACATACTGTACGCATGTACATGACAGTATGTTGTACATGACAGTATGTTGTACATGTCGGATGAGTGTTTCTATTCACCGTACAGCATAGTTGGAGAATACAATGACAATTTGCTTTCATGATTTTCATCACGACTACAAGATTTTCCCCACACCTCTGATTTACAGAAAAAGGTTTTAGTTGAAACATAGCCTTAGATAGGCTTGGTTTGACCCACGAGATAAGCACCATCACGGTGGCTAACGTTCATATGGGCGATGTGTGTCGGGTACTAACCTTATAACAAATGTCAGTGATTCCTTGGGGACCTCTCGGCCTAAGAAAAATGTTAGACCAGTAAACATGTCTTTGAATTTCTCCAATTTCTCTTCTTCCTCTTTTTCCTTTGCTCTCAATGCTTCCTCCTCTGGCTAATGAGGATGTGCAGGAGAAGAGCATTTCATGTGTGCGCATGAACACCCACACATGCACACAGGTATGCACACAGGTATGCACACAGGTATGCACATGCATACATATGCACACACACACACACACACACACACACACACACACACACACACACACACACACACACACACACACACACACACACACACACACACAAACACACATACACACACACACACACACACACACACACACACACACACACACACACACACACACTCACAGTCAGTTGCAGTGGGAGCTCTTCATCAATTCCATCTTCTTCCTGAAGATCTGTGTGCAAAAGAAGTAAAGACACAATGCACAAAGTATACACTACATATGTATGTATATAAACACAGATGTACATATGTATGAATGTATGTATGTGCGTCTTGCTACGAGGACTAAACGCATGCACATTAGAAACAGTGCAACACAGTGTGTGTGTGTGTGTGTGTGTGTGTGTGTGTGTGTATATGCGCGCGTGTGTGTGTGTGTGTGTGTGTGTGTGTGTGTGTGTGTGTGTGTGTGTGTGTGTGTGTGTGTGCGTCTGTGTGTGTGTGTACATATATGTGTATGCATACATACATGTATGTGATCTAGTGTAATGGTAAACAAACCAAAGTAAGTACGCGCGTACATACTAGCCAAATGATTGATATTCTTAGTGTGTCCTCACACACATAAACTGTGTATGTATGTGTGTATGTACATACCTTCCCTCAATACTCTCACAAGCGTCTGATTCAGTGCTGCCAACAACTACATACAATGACACGGAAGAAGAGAAACATCTGGACACTCGCATACATACCCAGTATGCATTAGAGTGTGTGTTGGGGTGTAGGAGTGTGTGTTGTGGTGTAGGAGTGTGTGTCGTGGTGTAGGAGTGTGTGTCGTGGTGTAGGAGTGTGTGTCGTGGTGTAGGAGTGTGTGTGTGGTGTAGAAGTGTGTGTTGTGGTGTAGGAGTGTGTGTTGTGGTGAAAAGTGTGTGTGTGGTGTAGGAGTGTGTGTTGGGGTGTAGGAGTGTGTGTGTGGTGTAGAAGTGTGTGTCGTGGTGTAGGAGTGTGTGTCGTGGTGTAGGAGTGTGTGTTGTGGTGTAGGAGTGTGTGTTGTGGTGTAGAAGTGTGTGTGTGGTGTAGGAGTGTGTGTTGTGGTGTAGGAGTGTGTGTTGTGGTGTAGGAGTGTGTGTTGGGGTGTAGGAGTGTGTGTGTGGTGTAGAAGTGTGTGTGTGGTGTAGAAGTGTGTGTCGTGGTGTAGGAGTGTGTGTCGTGGTGTAGGAGTGTGTGTCGGGGTGTAGGAGTGTGTGTCGGGGTGTAGGAGTGTGTGTCGTGGTGTAGGAGTGTGTGTCGGGGTGTAGGAGTGTGTGTCGTGGTGTAGGAGTGCAGTGCTAGAAATAATGGTCAGCATTCCTACATTGTCCGACCACTTTGGGATTTTGTCTGAGCCAGAAAAGTTTGGGTCAGACATTTGGCCAAGCACTACCTACGTACGTAAATGCTCATACGTATCTACTGTGGCACATCTACTGTGGCACATCTACTGTGGCACATCTACTGTGGCACACGTGTACTCCAAAAATATATCCAACAAATCTAAAATTGTCCAACCCAAAATGATAATGCAAGGACATTTGTCCATTCACCATTTGCTCCATATTTCTAACACTGGGAGTGTGTGCATTGTGTAGCAGTGAGTGAAGTGGTGTAGGAGTGAGTGAAGTGGTGTAGGAGTGAGTGAAGTGGTGTAGGAGTGAGTGAAGTGGTGTAGGAGTGAGTGAAGTGGTGTAGGAGTGAGTGAAGTGGTGTAGGAGTGAGTGAAGTGGTGTAGAAGTGAGTGAAGTGGTGTGCGAATGTGTGAAGTGGTGTAGGAGTGAGTGAAGTGGTGTAGGAGTGAGTGAAGTGGTGTGCGAATGTGTGAAGTGGTGTAGGAGTGAGTGAAGTGGTGTAGGAGTGAGTGAAGTGGTGTAGGAGTCAGTGAAGTGGTGTAGGAGTCAGTGAAGTGGTGTAGGAGTGAGTGAAGTGGTGTAGGAGTGAGTGAAGTGGTGTGCGAATGTGTGAAGTGGTGTAGGAGTGAGTGAAGTGGTGTGAAACAAGATGTACGTACGTACATAGTGTTGTGCATGCGTATGTACTAACCTCTCGACTGTCATCTTCTTCCATGTCAAAGTCTCCAACCTTTCCCTCCAGAAATTCTTGAGGATCGTCAGCTTGTTTTCCACTCAGACCTTCAATCTAAGGATGGACGGTGTGTCTAAGTACATGCCAAACACACTGGACACAACAGAATCCAACGAGAATGCATATCTACATACGTACGTACATGCACCTATAGATACGTATGTATGTACATAAGTGTGCATGGCTTACATGTGTTATCATGTCAGGGCATTATGTACATGCACACATCTGCACATTTTGGACATGATTCCACATGATCTGCACATTTTGGACATGATTCCACAGGCTATACCAAAAATGTCGCTATTGTCCTTCATGGAGAGGATTGTTAGATTTTGAGATACAGCAACACACGCACACACTCACACACACACACACACACACACGCACACACACACATGCACACACAAACACACACACACACACACGCACACACACATAGGTACACATACAAACACTCACACACACACGCATTCCTAATATCAACATCATCCCACAGGTTCTACTATACAGAGGGTATGGATGTACGTACAGTATGTGGTGAATTGGCTACATCAATTCCTGATTCCAATGCGATTTCACAGGCTCTACTGCACACAGAGGATGTACGTATGTTTGCAGGTGAAGTATGTACATTGCTGTTTGGTGGCTAACCTGTGGAGGATACTTGAGGTTGAGTGTGTGATACAATTTGAAATTGATGAACTCTAGCATGGTTTGGTAAAACTCCACAAAAGTGGACATCACCTTGAAGTCTACATCAGAAGGTACCTAAAACAGAAGAAGACACAATAGCAGTAGCACACATACACACACGCACACACACACACACGTACACACACACACACACACACACACACACACACACACACACACACACAAACACACACACACACACACACACACACACAAAACACACACTGTATATACGTACGTATATATGTACATACTGTATGTAATGTATGTACGTATGTACATGCATATGTACATACATATGTACATAAATGTATGTACATACATACTGTATGTACATAAATACATACATACATATAGTATATACGTACATTGTACGTAAGTACACAATATTCTCATGACTATAAGCAAAATGTCATCCTGAGAGATTGTGACTAGCCATTAAAAAGAGGAAGACTCCAGGAAG
Organism: Halisarca cf. caerulea; assembly: GCA_963170055.1. Lineage (NCBI taxonomy): Eukaryota > Metazoa > Porifera > Demospongiae > Chondrillida > Halisarcidae > Halisarca > Halisarca cf. caerulea. Next base: position 2,106,435 of record CAUJGJ010000188.1, on the reverse strand, counting down.
TGTGTTGCACAATACTGCACACTATACGTATCTAAACCCTAACCCAACCCCCTAACCCACAATACACTGGAGTCTTCCTACTTTTAATCCCTATAGAGATTGCGTACACAACACAAACAAATACTGTACATACGTAAAAGTGAATGTATCAATGCTTTATGTGCTTGATTTTGCCTAACTGATGGTAGGTACCTAACAAATACACATGCATGTATGCATATGGACAAACATATGTACGTACGTACCTACATTCTATACGCACATGTACGTATACACAAAAGTGTGTGTGTGTGTGTGTGTGTGTGTGTGTGTGTGTGTGTGTGTGTGTGTGTGTGTGTGTGTGTGTGTGTGTGTGTGTGTGTGTGTGTGTGTGTGTGTGTGTGTGTGTGTGTGTGTGTGTGTGTGTGTGTGTACTTGCGTATACATCTCACAGATATGCAAGTATGTATGTGTACACATGTATGTACGTATAAGCAAGTGTGTACATTAGTGCATTGTGTACACATGGGTGCTTGTAAGTACATTCCTACGTAAGTACATGTGGGTGTTGTACACTCCCAAGTACACAGGTACGCACGTACGTACCCTTTGTGTAAACTGGTGAGGAGTAATCCACGTTACTGTCTGGCCCATGATCTCCGCCTGGTAGTAGATGCCCTTTATGGATATGAACACTTTCCTCAGAGAACGTGAGCTCACAATGAACTGCATGAACTCCACTGCAGGAAGACCAGTACTACATATACTATGGAATATGTACAGTACACATGCTACACAGCACAAAGTATGTACGTACGTACACACAATACAGTGTTCTCCCCAGAAATATTGTAAGGCATGTTGAAGTTAATGCCACCTTGAGCATACATATTATATACTATATATATATATATATATATATATATATATATATATATATATATATATATACTCCTTTCGGTGACTGGTGGGTGAGCTAGGGGTTTCCTGTCCACCTAAATCAATGTATACTTCTTGTTCCAGCAGATTCACAAATTCTGTTTCCTGTTCTAATGCCTTCTTTTTCTCTAAAATTGCAGTCAACTTAGCTGCCAGTCTTCCACTAAATGCGTAACGGTTCAGTTCAGCGATCAAATTATGTTTATCCTTAAGATCCTACGCTTGCAACACCAATTGAGCATGAAAACACCTGCTGTCGCACGAAATACGTGAACATGACGTCATCACAATGAAATGGAGAATATTCGCGGAGGTTATTTTAGTTTAAGTTTGGGCATTTGCATGATTTGTTCTCCTAAAAAAATACTCTAAAAACCCATAGATGTACACTTCCTAAAAAAAAATACTCTAAAAACCCATAGATGTACACTTCTGTAAAAACTAGGAAGAAAAGAAGGCATGTTGGGCCGACATGCCTTAAGATACCTGGGGAGAACATTGCAATATATGCATGCATACATACGTATGTACACACATACGTGTATTAGTTATCCTGTCCAGGTGTGCTGCAGCAGAAATACAGTGCTGACTGACCGAGGGCAAAGCACCCGAGGTCATCAGCACTGTATTTTCTGCTGTAGCACACCTGGACAGGACATAACTAATTTGTATCCTGGCAACCATTCACTGTTGACTGTTGGTGTGTACAGTTTCATCTAGAGATGATCAGTTCCAGCCAGTTACTCTACCAATTGACATCAATTGACATCAATTAGGAAGTGTGCGTGTATCAGTGACCTGTGCTACATCACAAATGTCAGCACACTTTTTCCTTTGATCCACCCATAATTCGCCCCCACACCAGGATACAAATGTACACGTACAACACATGCACACACACACGCACATGCACGTACACACCCACACCCACACTAATGCATGTACACACACACACACACACACACACACACACACACACACACACACACATACACAGCCCACAGCAAAAGGTGGACAAATATACATACACATACATAGCACACGTACATACGTACATACATACATCAATCCTATTGACTGGGAACTACATCTGCAACTCAGAGTGAAAACTTCTCACTACGTACAGCGTACACTGCCACTGTGTGCTGAATGCACCCCACTCACCCATGAGTCTTCTGCAGTTGTGAACCACACGTGCCTGTATTCCTGATTTGCCTGGGAGAGTTGCAAAGAGGCCCGACAGAGAGAGACAGTCATCCAAATCCCTGAGAGCATCTATGAAGGTTGGGTACCTGGAGGATGGGAGGCACGAACATGCACAGGGAGTATACAGAGAATGGGAGGCACGAACACAAGGAGTATATAGAGAATGGGAGGTACGTGCACAGGGAGTATACAGAGAATGGGAGGTACGAACACAAGGAGTATACAGAGAATGGGAGGTATGTGCACAGGGAGTATACAGAGAATGGGAGGTACGAACACAAGGAGTATATAGAGAATGGGAGGTACGTGCACAGGGAGTATACAGAGAATGGGAGGCACGAACACAGAGAGTATACAGAGAATGGGAGGTACGTGCACAGGGAGTATACAGAGAATGGGAGGTACAAACACAGGGAGTATACAGAGAATGGGAGGCACGAACACAGGGAGTATACAGAGAATGGGAGGTACGTGCACAGGGAGTATACAGAGAATGAAGTGAATAAAACACACATGTAAACACACACATATTGCACGTACGTACATACAAATATATGTATGTACTGTATGCAAGTACGTATGTTCACATGTATGTACACATGTGCATACATACGTATGTGCATTCTGATGTACACAAACAGTTAATGCTGCAAAGATGAGGAATTAGAGGTATAGTTGACACATTCACAACTACAAATGTACGACATATACATACCATGTAAGTCTTTGAGTATATCTACATACATTTACAGTATGTAGATAGGCTGCTGCATCACATGTGTAATACACATGTATTGGTTATATCCTGTCCAGGTGTGCTGCAACAGAAATACAGTGCTGATTGACCGAGGGCGAAGCCCAAGGTCATCGCACTGCATATTTCTGCTGTAGCACACCTGGACAGGATATAACTAATTTGTATCCTGGCAACCATTCACTGTTGACTGTTGGTGTGTACAGTCTCATCTAGAGTTGATCAGTTTTAGCCACTTACCCTACCAATTAACATCAATTGACATCAATTAGGAAGCGTGCGTATATCAGTGACCTGTGCTACATCACAAATGTTAGCATACTTTTTCCTTTGATCCACCCATAATTCACCCCCACACCAGGATACAAGCACGTACACACACACACACACACACACACACACACACACACACACACACACACACACACACACACACACACACACCTTTCCTTGACAATGTGGTCAAGTGTGTACACAGGTTTATTGTCTTCCAAACGCTTCGCAGTATAATCATCTTCCTTCCCAATAGCCTTGCGGAGTTTCCTCATAAAAACCTTAAACTCTCTAAATTTCTCTAGAAGTGGCTCATGTGCCAGAAACGCAATGTCCTTCACATAGTAGTATGTTCTTTGAGCACTGCTTCCTTTGTTTAACTTCCTCTTCTTCTTCGGCTCATGTGGATATATTCCCTTCAATATGCATAGTCTCCTATAATAGTATACATATATATACATACTCATACACACACTCATATGTGTACATATCAAGTATGTACACACGCACATGCATGCACACACACACACATATACATATACACACACAAGGGATGCTACGACCAATCCATGTACACACACAAGGGGTGCTACGACCAACCCATGTACACATGCGGGGGATTGGGGAGGTAGTACATGGGGTGGGGAGGTAGTACATGGGGTGGGGAGGTAGTACATGGGGTGGGGAGGTAGTACATGGGGTGGGGAGGTAGTACATGGGGTGGGGAGGTAGTACATGGGGTGGGGAGGTAGTACATGGGATGGGGAGGTAGTACATGGGATGGGGAGGTAGTACATGGGGTGGGGAGGTAGTACATGGGGTGGGGAGGTAGTACATGGGGTGGGGAGGTAGTACATGGGGTGGGGAGGTAGTACATGGGGTGGGGAGGTAGTACATGGGATGGGGAGGTAGTACATGGGGTGGGGAGGTAGTACATGGGATGGGGAGGTAGTACATGGGATTGGGGAGGTAGTACATGGGGTGGGGAGGTAGTACATGGGGTGGGGAGGTAGTACATGGGATGGGGAGGTAGTACATGGGATGGGGAGGTAGTACATGGGGTGGGGAGGTAGTACATGGGGTGGGGAGGTAGTACATGGGGTGGGGAGGTAGTACATGGGGTGGGGAGGTAGTACATGGGGTGGGGAGGTAGTACATGGGATGGGGAGGTAGTACATGGGGTGGGGAGGTAGTACATGGGATTGGGGAGGTAGTACATGGGGTGGGGAGGTAGTACATGGGGTGGGGAGGTAGTACATGGGGTGGGGAGGTAGTACATGGGGTGGGGAGGTAGTACATGGGGTGGGGAGGTAGTACATGGGGTGGGGAGGTAGTACATGGGATGGGGAGGTAGTACATGGGGTGGGGAGGTAGTACATGGGATGGGGAGGTAGTACATGGGATTGGGGAGGTAGTACATGGGGTGGGGAGGTAGTACATGGGGTGGGGAGGTAGTACATGGGATGGGGAGGTAGTACATGGGATGGGGAGGTAGTACATGGGGTGGGGAGGTAGTACATGGGGTGGGGAGGTAGTACATGGGGTGGGGAGGTAGTACATGGGGTGGGGAGGTAGTACATGGGGTGGGGAGGTAGTACATGGGATGGGGAGGTAGTACATGGGGTGGGGAGGTAGTACATGGGGTGGGGAGGTAGTACATGGGGTGGGGAGGTAGTACATGGGGTGGGGAGGTAGTACATGGGATGGGGAGGTAGTACATGGAATGGTCATAGCAGGCCAGACTATAGCTAATCATGTTTATGTATATTCTTACAAGTGATGCTAAACATTACAATTGAAAATGACTTGTTCCAGTATCTGTGTACACACATCTATGCTGTGCAGTTACAGTTACTGTTTGAATGGCATACAACCATAATGAAGTGTTAATGCTTGTCTATTGAAGGAGATGGTCTGAGCCAGGCGAATAAATGCATACATGAGAAGTTGCGCACCTGAAGTCGGCTAGAGAAAGTTGAAGCTTTCGAATGGCCTGCGTTCGGGAGATGTAGTTGGTAACGGCACCTTTCTGTCCCTACAGAAAGAAGCAGCACATTAGACAAGCAACATAATAACGTCCTTCAAACTCAAGAATCCTCCAGGTACACAGTAAGGCTGTATACTACGTGCAGTCTTTTAGAATGCTCACGCGAACCTTTTTCTGCTCCTTCCCCATCTTCTCCACGTGGGTTATAAAGGGGATGACCCTATTAATTAAACCCAAAGGCGGAGCGAGCGCGCTGGAGAATCCATCGTTGTAGATTAGGGATGGAGAACGCAGCGGCGTCTGTCGTTGTGGAGGCCGTTGTCTTGATCAAACGTGGAAACAAGTACGCATTTTTCAATAGATGCGGCGAGGACTCTCAACTCTGCCCGCTCAGCCTGCAGATGGATCGCTTGGGTGACATAAACAAATTGGACTCAATCGTACGCCAGCTTGTGGATTCAGTGAGTTTAATCATAGACCCTACACGGTGGATATGGTATAGTGGTAGATGGCACATATACAGAGGTATAGTCGTCCTTGTAATTGATTTGCTTACATGCAAACTTAAGAGACGTGTACAAGAGATGTCTGTGCTCGAGCACCCAGCAATGAAAACGGCTATTAGCAATAGTGATACCGTGGACAGTAGTCTCGACAGCAGTGTAGAGAGTCTATGGTGATACGTAAATGTCGAGGTACATCTAGTTTGTGTTAATTTTTTTTTTTCTGTTTCCAGTAGTGTTTGTTTCGTGGGGATAATAGAAAATGGAGAGGGGGTAGGGATGGAGTAACGAAGGAAATGTATAATATTATGTTAGGAATATGTACGTACATACGTGTACTGTGTAATGATGACTCTTGAACTGTTGTTTTCTTGTGTGTGGTGAGTGAGTGTGTAGGTACCGGTGGTGGTGCTGCATTGGAATTGTCAGTCTTAGCACCATGTGCTTACAATGTGGTGAATTGTAATCATAATAAGAATAGCGTTCAATGATTCGATCCATTGAGCAAGCTTGCCCATTGATGCAGTATAGCACAGTTCATATCTAGAGTAAAGTAGGGTAACGTGGAACAGTTGGGTAACTAGGAACAGCCAAGTAAAAACAGTGTCACTAGTAAGCTGCGGGTACAATTTTTGGTCAGCAATGTCTCTACATGTGGATTGGGTGTTCAGCAGAGGCAAGTATGGCTGGGCAGCTTAATCATAGCAAAAGATACACAGTCCAAGTTACCCACACATTCCAAGTTACTCCACTTTACCCTATGGTTAGTACCTACGCTGCAGTTACACTGTGTTGTCTGCCAGGTAGAGTCCATTTAGCTGAAATTTTGTCTAACAGGCACAACCTTCCGAGTAGGTCAAATACGTATGTGGAGCACCTGTGGTGAAGAGCTCCTTATGCCTTTTTGGTGTTACCACACTTTGTATTGTAGTGTAGTGTAGGGTATTGTAATGTATTGTAGTGTAGTGTAGTATAGTGTAATGTATTGTAGTGTAGTGTAGTGTATTGTATTGCATTGTAGTGTGTTGTATTGCAGTGCATTGCATTGTATTGTATTGTATTATTTCACAAAGGAGGGACCCCATTAGCATGAGTACTTGTGTAAACAGGAACCCAATCTGCTTAACACACTAATCGCACAGCAGTAGCAGTGTGTGGGGGTGGGGGGTGGAGTTAATCGCACAGCAGTAGCAGTGTGTGGGGGTGGGGGGTGGAGTTAATAGCACAGTGGTAGCAGTGTGTGGGGGTGGGGGGTGGGGTTGATAGCACAGTGGTAGCAGTGTGTGGGGGTGGGGGTGGGGGTGGGGTTAATAGCACAGTGGTAGCAGTTTGTGGGGGTGGGGGTGGGGTTAATAGCACAGTGGTAGCAGTGTGTGGGGGTGGGGGTGGGGTTAATAGCACAGCGGTAGCAGTGTATGGGGGTGGGGGTGGGGTTAATAGCACAGCGGTAGCAGTGTGTGGGGGTGGGGGTGGGGTTAATAGCACAGTGGTAGCAGTGTGTGGGGGTGGGGGGATGGGTTTGATAGCACAGCGGCAGCAACAGGGGGGGGGGGTGTAATTGCACAGCGGTAGTAACGGGGGGGGGGGGGGAGGATGTAATTGCACAGTGGTATCAATGTAGAGGGCAGGATAGAGTAATTGCAAAGGTACAACCAGCTATCTAGGTGTATAGGATGTTGGGGGCTCTCAGGCAATTTTACATTTTAACCTTTGTAAGGTGGTATCTCAGACGGTATTAGACCAATTCAGTTGGTTTATGTATAGATCTTTCGTAATGCCCACCCACCCACCCCCTTCAACCCCACACATACATTCCAAATGAAACTCTGAGGAAATTTTAAGTGGACACCTCTGTATGTGCACAGTGCCCTTACCGGCCATCAGTGCAAGATGCTGCAGGATTTCACTGACTGCGCTGATGTGAGGTTGTGAAAATGGATGTAGTGAATATCGTTCGTGTGTTTTTCATTATGTTTTTATCACAAAGTGAACCATGTTTGGTGGAGTATCTGATATGCATGCAAAGCATATAGTACAGTGTGAGTGTGTTCAAAATTATACATGTCATTATGTGTGTGTATGTATATATTGCAGGGAATATTTTTAACAGTCGTCCGCTCGTCCGAGACGACCAGATTTCCTTGTGGGCAACCATAAATGTCCAACTGGCTGGCCCCCTGGACAACCTAGTTATAGGACAGTGGCAGATATAAGTAAGCCCCAATAGAGGAAAAATAAAAATACCAACAGTGCCTTGTTCACAGGATAGTAACAGTGAATCATTCCACCCGTTCCACCTTCAATTTAAACAAGGTAAGCCTGCTTCCAACCATTGAGGTCGTTCGTTTAAGAAAGTTGCCATTTTGAGCATGTGACCTAATGTCGCATCATTGTACGATCAGTCTTTCTTTGTGCAGCTGCTAGCCTCGTCATTGTCAGTCGATCACTGGTCAAAATTTCTCCTTTTGGTTATACAGTGAGCGCAAAAGATATGAAAAACTAGTAAATTGTGAATGTGAGGATGAGGTGTTGCTTCAGCTAGCTCGCAAAGAAAAATATATTTAGCCCCTCATAACCCACAGATACTCTAACTTACAGTTGCATAGGTTAGAATATCTATGCACTAACCCAAGAGTAGGCATGTAGAAGATGACCCTGATGATGACCTTGATGACAGCAGTGAAGATTGCAATGATGATGATGACATTTTTAGTATCCATAGCGATTTGAGTTTAACACTTTGTACTGTATACCTATCCATTCTTACGTACATACATATATACTGTATCCTTGCATATCACCTACCATACAGCAGGGAAAATTCCACGAACTGAAATATTCACGAATTTCGCACCAAATTTTCTTTGGACAACCTAAACTCCCCAGGGACAACCTAGAACAACATCCAGGTTGCCCTGTGGGCAATCTGAAAAATTCCTTAAAATTTTGCCCTGTATTGTTTATAAATTGGTACAGTTCTGCTAGCTATGGCATTAGGAATCTGTGGGTTTGTAACAGAAGCTCTATAAGTTCATGTTTGAATGAGAGGAAAACGAATTACAGCACAGAAAACAGGAGCACACCTGTGCTGCTTATACCGAAGGTTGAACGGTTACATGTCACATACGTACAAATGTACGTGAGTGTGTACATATGCTTGCCTGCACACTGCCAGTGATGATGTGACTGCAACTCACTAGATCAGGGAGAATTTGAGTACAGTGAGACCTCATTTATCCACACCTCAGATATCCAGTTCCCTCACCTTCCACAGTAGTTTCTATTGGAACAAATCTGCAATAGTCCTACTGTACACTATACTACCGCTCCCTCGTTTATCCAGTTCCTCGCTTTATCTGCATGCCATCCAAAACAGTTGTGTGTGGGTTAGTGAGGTCTGACTGTACTGGTATCGAAGTGTTGAATTACAGGGGTTCCCCCGTAGTATAGTACTGAATTCACTTTACAGTGTGGTGTTCAGAACATATACATACTTGTGGACAGTATAATATAAACCCATAATATGAGGATTATTAGATTTGATATTCATAACTGCTGACCCCCCAATTGTACTCTTATTGGTGATAAGCACTGGAAGTGATTGCAAAAGTAAATGGTTTTAACTTCACATCTGAGCACACACCTGCGTGCGCGCACACACACACACACACATACACACACACACACACACACACACACACACACACACACACACACACACACACACACAAGCTCACACGTGTAAGAGATGACCCCATCAGTGTGTCATGTCAACCAAGGCAAGAGTCTATAACCAGGGTAGTCACCAGGAAAAAAATGAAGAGGGTGGCTTTATAGTGTAAGCCAATAGTAGGCTAGTGCACAGCTGCCATTATCCTGGCTCACTTCTGTATTGTTTAGTATCAAGTTACTCCTCTGCATTTGTAACATCTTGTGAAGTGGGAAAATTACTGAAAGTCCACATGATGGTGCCTATGAGCGCTTTTCAACATAAAGCACAAGAATTGTTTCTGATCAATCTACACGGTGTCAATTTTCCCTAATCTATCCAGGTCTAAGCCAAAACTGCCCTGCTTAAAAGAGCTGGCGAGAACACTGCTATAACACAGGATTTGCTCTCTTGCACTGTACCTGGTTTAAGAGCCACATAAAAGGGCCTCTGCTAAATCACACTGCACACAGTCACAAACGTTTGCCACTGTAGTTTTCTATTATTCCGCACAACTTACAAGTGCCAACCTCATCTGTTATGTACTAGGTACATGACAAGCCTGCAACTGTTGCATAAATGCTCAATATTGAATGTGAGTACTCTTTCTGCCCACAGCGAATCAAGGCTGAGGTGACATCCATCAGTGTTGTATCTGTAGAAGTTGGCCACATTTCTGGTGATGATAAGGATTCGTTTGGATTGCGATTGGTTACCTTAGCAACAGTGGATGAGAACGTTGTGGTGTCAGGGAACATTGACTCCTCCTCCAAAGCACAATGGATGCAGCATCCTGAAATTGCTCGGATTATTGACTCCAAACCGCAAGTTCTTCTGCGTGGAATGGATATTTTCAGATGGACAAGTGAGTGGTCCATTTGTAACCACTGTGTGCTGTGTGAGCACTACTATTGTCTGCTGGACATATGTAAACAACGTACATATGTATGTACTGCATATAGCATACATATGTACATATGTACTGCATATAGCATACATATGTACATATGTACAT
>CAUJGJ010000188.1:2081070-2086070 GCA_963170055.1 Halisarca cf. caerulea | reverse complement strand
TGTTTTGGGTGTCGGCATCTTCTCGGCTGATGTGTATCTTGTAATATAATTGTTGTGTAGAGTCTCTTTACTTTGTAATACCCCCAAAAGCGTCCCATTGGGCTACTGGGTGTAAGGCCCATAATGTACCTTCACTTTCCTGTCATCTACTCTCAGCAGCGATCTGAATGAATGTGTAGTTTATGCAATGAGATTCTCCAAAGCACATACGTTTGTACAGTATGTGAAGTACGTAAGTACATACTGTACACATCTGTGAAGTACAGTATGTACATATATTGTACACATCTGTGGAGTACAGTATGTACATATACTGTACACATCTGTGGAGTACAGTATGTACATATATTGTACACATCTGTGGATTGTATCCTGGTGTGGGGGTGAATTATGGGTGAATCAAAGGAAAAAGTGTGCTGACATTTGTGATGTAGCACAGGTCACTGATATACGCACCCTTCCTAATTGATGTCAATTGATGTCAATTAATAGTGTAAGTGGCTAAAACTGATCAACTCTAGATGAGACTGTACACCAACAGTCAACAGTGAATGATTGCCAGGATAAAAATTAGTTATATCCTGTCCAGGTGTGCTACAGCAGAAAATACAGTGCTGATGACCTCGGGCTTCGCCCTTGGTCAATCAGCACTGTATTTCTGCTGTAGCACACCTGGACAGGATATAATTAATACGTACAGTATGTACATATACTGTACACATCTGTGGAGTACAGTATGTACATATACTGTACACATCTGTGGAGTACAGTATGTACATATATTGTACACATCTGTGGAGTACAGTATGTACATATATTGTACACATCTGTGGACTACAGTATGCACATATATTGTACACATCTGTGGAGTACAGTATGTACATATATTGTACACATCTGTGGAGTACAGTATGTACATACATTGTACACATCTGTGGAGTATAGTATGTACATATATTGTGCACATCTGTGGAGTACAGTATGTACATATATTGTACACATCTGTGGACTACAGTATGCACATATATTGTACACATCTGTGGACTACAGTATGCACATATATTGTACACATCTGTGGAGTACAGTATGTACATACATTGTACACATCTGTGGAGTATAGTATGTACATATATTGTACACATCTGTGGAGTACAGTATGTACATATACTGTACACATCTGTGGAGTACAGTATGTACATATATTGTACACATCTGTGGAGTACAGTATGTACATATATTGTACACATCTGTGGAGTAGTATGTACATTTGCCGACAATGTCTATAATCTGACACAATTTTGCTGCCCATACGCACAATGTCCATACGCACAATGTCCTTACATTTTCCCTGTTTTACAGCAAGTGTCGCTTGAGCATACGTACGTATGGGAACGCTGCACTCTTGGTGAATTCTTTCTTTTTCTACTTGTCACTTGCAGGTGGTGGCTTACCTCTTTGCTCAGAAGGTCTTGGCTCCTCACAAGATGATTCTCATAAGGGGAAACCACGAACTGAGGGAAATGCAACTCAATTTCTCCTTCCAACAGTGAGATGTTTGTTTCCATCATAAAAGTACAGTATTGCCATCACGTTTAGGTGGGCCTGGCTTACCTGACTACCAGGGTAGTAGCTGTCATTGAGGCAGGCTACTGTGACTGTAGGTATAATGTTCTACAATAATACAGACATATACAGTCAAACTCTGTTAGTGAGTATCTGGGTTAGTGAGTACCTGGGTTAGTGAGTGCCCGGGTTAGAGAATACCTGGGTTGACGAATACCTGGGTTAGTGAGTGCCTGGGTTAGTGGGTGCCTGGGTTAGTGGGTACCTGGGTTAGCGAGTGCCTGCGTTAGCGAGTGCCTGCGTTAGCGAGTGCCTGGGTTAGTGAGTGCCTGGGTTAGTGGGTGCCTGGGTTAGTGGGTGCCTGGGTTAGCGAGTGCTGTGGTTAGCGAGTGCCTGGGTTAGTGAGTACCTGGGTTAGTGAGTGTGTGGGTTAGCGAGTGCTGTGGTTAGCGAGTGCCTGGGTTAGTGAGTACCTGGGTTAGTGAGTGCATGGGTTAGCGAGTGCTGTGGTTAGCGAGTGCCTGGGTTAGCGAGTGCCTGGGTTAGTGAGTACCTGGGTTAGTGAGTGCGGGGTTAGCGAGTGCTGTGGTTAGCGAGTGCCTGGGTTAGTGAGTGCCTGCGTTAGCGAGTGTGTGGGTTAGCGAGTGCTGTGGTTAGCGAGTGCCTGGGTTAGTGAGTACCTGGGTTAGTGAGTGCCTGGGTTAGTGAGTACCTGGGTTAGCGAGTGTCTGCGTTAGCGAGTGCCTGGGTTAGTGAGTGCCTGGGTTAGTGAGTGCGTGGGTTAGTGAGTACCTGGGTTAGTGAGTACCTGGGTTAGCGAGTGTCTGCGTTAGCGAGTGCCTGGGTTAGTGAGTGCCTGGGTTAGTGAGTGCCTGGGTTAGTGAGTGCGTGGGTTAGCGAGTGCTGTGGTTAGCGAGTGCCTGGGTTAGTGAGTACCTGGGTTAGTGTAGTGAGTGCGTGGGTTAGTGAGTACCTGGGTTAATGAGTACCTGTGTTAGTGAGTACCTGGATTAGTTAGTGCCTGTGTTGGTGAGTGCTTTGGTTAGTGAGTGCCTGAGTTAGTGAGTACCTGGGTTAGTGAATACCTGGGTTAGTAAGTACTCCTGGATAGTAAGTGCTAATTACTCTCTCCCTTACTCTTGCAATACCATTGAAAGCACCTTGGACAGTAAGTGCTGCTGATAGTAAGTACCTACATATTGTCCCTTCCCTTGAGGGTACTTACTGTCCAAGTGCTACTGTACTTCATACAAGTAGTGTTTGCATTGGACTACAAATAACAGCTGAATTTACATTGACCCCATGCGTCCTTTGTTTGGAGGCGACATGCTTTCCATGCTAATACTAAGTTGAGCTAACAGGTACAGACGACCGTCTTCAGCAAATTCATACCATGGATACTTATACCACCCTCTCGTCATCCTTACTCAGTGCTCGTGTAGGCTTGATATATATGTACAGTGACACCTCCTCAGCCTCCATGATCCAACTCTCCATGATCCAACTCTCCATGGGCCTCAAAGTACATGTCAGATTGTAGAGAGTGTCAGATTATCCAGTGTTTCTTAGTATAGTCGATCGTAGTGATTGTCCCTCAGAGTGTGGTCAATGTAGAGAGGATGTTGGATTATTGAGGCGTCAGGTGACATGGGTTCCGCTGCACTGCTAGCATTGTTGCCTGTTCTTCACCTGTAGAGAATGCTTTCAGAAGTTCGGTCAAGTGTTGGGAGGCAGAGTTTGGGAGACCATAAACCTGTGTTTCGATGTGATGCCAATATCAGCTGTTGTGGATGACAAAGTTAGTGACTATCAGTCGTTGGAATTTGCCCATGAACACATGAGACTGATCGCACTATTGGTCTGGGTTATGATTTCCAAATGCAGTGAAACCTGTCCAGTGTCAATGACCACCTGTCTAGAGAGACCACTGTAGTCTGGCCCGGGAATCACTAAGGCAATTCCATTGCACCTCTCCGTATGGACCACCTGTCTATAAAGACCACAGTTACATGGTCCCTTGAGTGGTCTTTATGGACAGGTTTTTCTATACATGTATCAGTGATTCTTGCTACTATAATTATGGTGTGTTACGTGGGCAGATCAAAGAGAAAGTGAACAAATATTTCCATGCTATTGCACAGTTCTGATGCTAAAGCACTGAAGGATATTAGTTGCCTGTGCAGGGTTCTATCCAGTTGGGGGGAGAGGGAGCTTCCACCCCCAAGATTTTCAACTGTAGTGCAAATTACTATAGAGAAGGCCGTACTTGAGTGTTGATCAAAATCAACCTTGAATGGTCTAAAATGACCTAACATGCCACCTTATATAACCTATACCTCAAATTTTCCCTGGGGGGAGGGACATACCCCCCTGGTGATTTATCACTACGATACCACATACATTACTGCACCTCCTTACATCACTGCACTGCGTGTGTTCTATCTTGGATACTACGTATATATGTACATATATCTCCCTCCTTCCATTACTACAGTTTAATGTTTGTTATTGACCCCATGATCATTATCCTGACACCTACTGCATAGATACAATACAAACATCAACACATGATCATATCTCACATGGCAGGCATGCACTGTAATACTGAAGCTTCCTCCCCCAAATTTTCATCTTAGATAGAACCCTGCTGTGTAATCGATCCCCATGGCAACGACCTTTCACCTCATAGTTGCAGACAGATCAACAAAGCAAGGCTGTTTGCCTAAACATGTACAATGCAGCATACATACTGTATGAGCAACTTAGGATGCTTCCTCTGTCTTTTTAACACTAAGAGCAAAGTAAAACAATAATTAAGCATACCATACCAGTAAACAAAATAAGAAGCTGCCAGCAGGATTTGCTGGGATTTGACCCTGAATCACACTAGGTGGGTATATTTTTCTCTGAAACATCTTTTCAAGCATAGATAGTCACTTTTCTTTCATAGTTAAAGTGAAATGAGCTAGGCATGTCAGACCCTTCATGACTGTTTGCTAGGCATTTACTAGCATGTACCTATGTAGTTCCTTTAGAGGGCTTCAAATGCTTCTCCCTGCTTGTTTAAAATGTTTTACTTAATTTAGCAGAGAAAGAAATTGTCTTTGTGCTGTTGGAATGGTGTAAGATACCTCCAACATACCACATAAGAACCTCTAGGTGGGCTGAAGTGGAACTGACACCTCCACCTCTAATTGATACCATGAGTGTCGCCCTTGTTATCAATTAAGTGTTCGAAGGCGTCTGTATTTCTACTGCAGCTCACTTTAGAGGTACTTTAGCTATTATCTGTTGTACACACTTCCAAGTGGTATGATATGCAGTGTTCTCCCCAGCAATACTCAAGCATAGCGCTCCGCTATCCCTTAAAAGTAGAGCGCTATGCCTTCACATAGCCGCTATTCCTTAAACTGGGAGCGCTATGCCTTCCATTTCTG
>CAUJGJ010000188.1:2058570-2076070 GCA_963170055.1 Halisarca cf. caerulea | reverse complement strand
CTGCATGCATATGGGAGCCAAAGCTAAACACATAAACACACACACATGTACATACACATACACACACACACGCGCGCGCGCGCACTCACACACACACACACGCACACACTTGCACACACTTGCACACACACACATGCACACACACACACACACACACACACACACACACACACACACACATGGGAGATACAGTACAGTAGGGCTGTTGTTTGTGTGTGTGCACACAAACACAAACACACACACATGTGCAAACACCCACAGCATACCACACACACACACACGCACACACACACACACACACACACACACACACACACACACACACACACACACACACACACACCAGGGCTTCATTTGGGGGGGGGCAAGGGGGGCACTTGTCCACCCATTACCTGGCAATATCCTGCCCCCTTTGGAAATGACAGTAGATATCCAAAAGATCATAATTAACCCACATGTTGAAGACAGCATGAAAGTCAATCAATCCAACTTCAGAAACATGAGATCCTCAAGAAAGAAGCCGCATCCTACAATAAGTATTCATAAATTCTGTTTTATCATAGGGGACAATGAAAATTGTGTAGAGCGTGCCTGCTTGAAGTTTCCTTGGGTATATACATGCTGTTAATATGCAAAACTAATATGTACTAACTTAATTTAAGCTTAGCATCTGATTCAGTGGAGACTACTGTATAAGCTATACTGTAACACTTTAATTGTCGAGGGGTGAAACTTTCGTGGACCTTAATTGGATGTGAGTATTTTTGCATTTTTATACTCACATATGGCCACATTTAGTCAATACACAAGAACCCAATCTAAACTTTTTGCAGGTGTGAACTTTCCTGTAAGGCTTCCAATCTGTGCAATCATGAACATAAAACCAAACAAAAATGTGTACTGTGTTACTGCTAGTATACTACTTTTCAACAGCTTCCTTAAACATAGCATTCACTGCATGTGGTCAAAATACAGTAGTCCCCACAAATGTACCAAATGTACCCTTTGTGAAAATAAGTCCTCAGTACAACTTAAATACATGGATATGTGGCTTTGCCCCCTTTCTTCGCAAGGATGCCTTTTCCCCCTTCTCCCCCCCCCCCCCCCCCCCCCCATAGGGACAAATTCTAAATGAAGGCCTGCACACACACACACACACACACACACACACACACACACACACACACACACACACACACACACACAAACACACATACACACACACATACACACACACACATACACACACACGGTCTTGTGAGCACCCGAAAGCCTGCATGCACAGCATCGATCAGATGTTATTTGGAAATAATTGCCATATGCACCCGCAAAACTAAATGCCTTCTGGCCAAGGGGTATAAGCAAACGTGGAAGGTTTAATTGAGAAGATGCTCTACAAAAATATATTGTCATTAGTACAGTACGTACAACTACAGCAGTGCAGCTGCTATAATGTCAGCAACAATTATATACCAATTACATAAATTCTACTCTTAGACTAAGTATAAAACAATCAATGTATGTATTATACATATAATAATGTATAATGTAATATATAATAATAGATCACTGTATTGTTGTATGGTTGTGGTCAGCATCGATAGAGAAAATTGTTCCTGTATAATACAATTATCGTCAATGGTGTGCAATATTGAATACATACCATGCAGTCCTATTTGCATGTGCAGCAGTATAATGACCTTGTTGTGTCCTACAACACCTGTCAATCCACATCACAGGCAAGTGGAGCTGCAGAACCATGATAAATTGAATTGAATCAAAATATGGTAAAAGAAGCAGACTGAGTATAATACTGTGTACCTTTAAGTTACTAGAATAATATGAAGCCATAGTCATAAACCCATTACGTTCATTTTCATTCACTAAATTTGTAGTACTAATTGAAAGTATAAGGGTATGCTACCCACTCAAGCTCACGCCTCATTATCCTGAAGAAACCCTTCTATATACATACAATACACACATGGCCATGTCTCATGCAACAAACATGCACTGTAGTACTGATATAATATACTTCCTCCATAAAAATTAAGCCTAGATTGAACCCTGCATCTAATTAAGGGGTTGATCTGGAATTAGTATACACAGTAACTACATGCAATCATGTACGCATATACATTAAGTTGAAGCAGGCACTAACTTGTTAGGGACACCAGGGAGTGGATAAGTCAAATATCCCATTTATGTAGCATTAAATTTAATCCTGTTTAACAGACTTCTGATATACCGTATAGCACCAAATTTTCGAGGAGCTTAACTTTTGTTACTTTCGAGGATGCATGAACGCTTGAGTGTGAAATTTGCACACCGTGAAGAAATGGTGTATACTGTTTGGTAGGCAGTAGCTGAAGGACACACCTACAAATTTAAATTTATTTCCGCAAACATTTCAAAAGTGGCCAACCATATGCATGAAAATTGAGCTCCTTGAAAAATTTAGACTATACGGTACCTACAATACAAGGCATTATACACTGTCAGGCTTATTCAACCATGACAAATTGAATATCATACAAATGATGGATATTTCTACCATGAAATACATGCAGTCTTCACGTGAGCGACAGTATTATATTATAGGTAGAGATTTCAAGAGAATTGAAGGTACGTATGCCTACAATAGCCTTTAGTTGCAGACCTATGATGTTCTTTTAAGAACTACAATAGCTATATATGCACATACATGTTTGGTCAATGCATATATATGCACTCCCTTTGGCCTTAGCTATAACGTTAACATTGAACTGTTTGCCCATGCAAGTGGCCATGGATAGAGAGTGGAAAACATACATATATCACTGCATGTCAACGATTTATCAGCCAACCTGGAATTTATGCATGCACCATCTTTTGTGTTGCTGCTTGTGATTCATCCCATCGTGTTGAATGTCTCATTTAACAAGCAAGTGTACATATCCCTCTACCCCCACAGAAGTATCTCTGCATGGCCATTATCAATAGACTACCAGGGACCCTTATCTTGGTGTCAGCTGTCAGGTGTGAGGAGCTTTAGTTGGTGGACTGTTACAGTATATTATGCATCATTGTGCATGTGTGTGTTTGTGTATGCATGTGTGTGTGTTGTGCATGTGATAAAGTTTAACTTGGATGGCCAGGAGAATATTATCAGAATAGTTATATCATTGTTAGTTATCAAAGTTTAGTTCTTGTATATGCACACTATTATATTTTATATTTCACTGATCACATCAATCTTATAATAGCATAATGATCAGGCCCATATGCAGGGTTCACAAAAGGGGGGTACATGCATCTTAGAGTAACTGTACATGTGCACGGTCAGTTTCATGCAGTGTAGTATGATGCAATCATTGCACCTTGTTGCATCACCTGCTTGTACATCTAATTGATGTTTGCCATGCAGTGAGGAAACAATTCTTTTCTGCATATAAGGGGGGGGGGGGGTTGGTCAAACCCCCTCCCCCCCTGGATACAGGCCTGATAATTGTATATCATGCATGCAAAAACCATTACAAGTGCATTGCAAGATGTTAATAATTGTACTGGATTGACCCAATCGATATGAACATTTTCACTGGACCAATTATTCATTGATTATGTATATTAATGGGGACGCATGGTACAGTAACCACTTTTCATACAAAAATTCTGCAGCATGCAGCTTCAAGATCAGCAGCAATTACTAATAAATACATCAATCCTATATAATTAGAACACATATACATTAATACATAATATAACCATCATTAATAAAATAATACTAATTCACTTGTACGGTTGAACAGTTATTTATGATAATGATATTAAAGTTTCGTATGGGAATATATAGCTGGAAAAATCAACTATGCAGCAGGATCATAATATAGGAACTGTTCTCTTTGGCTGCCTTCTGAGTTGTAATTGGCATCATTTTCCTCGTCCCTGGTTGGACTAACACATGGGCAGCACCTGGATGTCCTGCAACAGCTACAATTACGTTTGCAACTTGTGCAGCAAATAACAATGGCTGTCACAACTGGACAAAATTCTAGTAGCATGCTGATCAAAAATGCAATGATAGACCCGAGTTGAATTTGAATTTTATTAATATTGTCAAGAACAAAGAAAAAGTATACTTGAGTGGTAAGTGAACCAAGTACAAGATACAAAAGATACAAGGATTCATAATAGTTGTGCCTCTGCTGCTTGTATGGCTGAAGCAGTGAGTGTATTCCAAGGATTACAATGAAGCCAAATGACAAAATTGTGCTTCGCCATTTTGGTTCAACAGCAAGGGTAATCCCAGCATTGAGTCCCCACAGAAAAACAATATAATACAAATGCAGACCAGCATACCAGCGAAACTTGTCCTTGTATACACCTTGAAACACATCAAACACCGGATGCAGCTTGGAAAACCGAGGAAGGGACTTTTTAGTTAACTTGTAGACAAGAGAAGGAATCAAAGGATAGTAGATAAGAAGAAGAGGGGGGAGCAAAAGGAGTACTAAAACAAAACAAGCAAAGCCAAAGATCCCTGGGATAGCCCTTGTTACAAATGTATTGGAAACAGGACACTGTTGAGGACACATGTCCTCTTGAGAAAAGCAGCATTTTGGGACTCCTTCAGACAATATGATAAAAGTGATGGCCACCAGGTCGCCATAGGCCAGTACAAGACACGAGGAGATCCCATGAAGAATAGTTCTCTTAGCTGTGTGTTTCTCCCTGAATTTCCTCACAGCTCTCCTTGTCTTAGCCCAGGGGAGTCGACACTTCCGAAGTGGACATTCGGAATACCTGATCAAGAGCAGAACAATTGATACAAGGACAAATAGAATGAAATATTTAAAATATTCAATGAAGTAATAGTGAGACAACACAGGATGGTTGGGACCGTTGAATCCAATTGGCAATGCAAGGAATATTGAACTGTGTATGCTTGTATACAGTTGGTTTTCCAATACTATGAAAGAATCAATCCCTGCAATAGGACGGGCAAGTGCTGAACACTGATACATAAAGATGCAGGAGCGGACAGGTCCTGTCACAAGATTGCAGTTGAAGAAAATAATGATTGTAAGCACAATCAACACCAACAAGACACCTATCAAAGCAAGAAGGGAGAGTAAATCAAACACGTGAGACTCAGTTTGGTGAAGCAGATCAAATCGTTGTTGATAGCAAAAGCAAAAGCGCCCGAAATCCTCATTGCCCGAGCAATTCCACAGTGAATTCGACTTACAGACAGATACATCACATAGTAAAGGATGATGTCGAGATTCTATTAAACGTGAATCGTTTGTTATTACGGAGCTTAGATAGCTACGATAGCTGGTCTTCTGGAATATACTTCGACATGCTGAGTCGCGATCAGAGGCTTGGATGTGTACTTTTTCCCCTTGAATATTTGGGCATCCTATCGTGCCGTTCTGCCCTTCAGATGCGACGGTACAATTTCCGTCACTCCTGAGAGCTACGCACAGGCCTGTCGTGGCCACGAAAAGCCAAGCAATGTTCGACATCGATATAATTTTTTCAGGACAAATTCTTTCGACCATGCAAGTCAAGCTGTCCTAGTCCTCCCGGTGATCCATTTTCTTCAGGAAAGCTTAGCCTACAAAAAACTAACTTAAAGCCACATACGATACATTTATATACCCGTGGTGTCATTAGTCTGGCGTAGCCGACCCAATTCTCGCTCGGCCATTTTCGGGGACTGGCTACGCCAGACTAGAATAGAGCAAGAGCAGATAATCAGGGCCGGCGCAACTGGTCAGGCTGGTCAGGTTTTGGCCTGACCAATATTTAGAAGTTACCTCAAAAATATATTTTGGCCTTTTAAAAGAAGAATCAAGTTTTGAAGAATCTGTGACTGCTCCATCAATAATTTAGTTCGTCGCTACGCAAATCAGCCATCTTATTATTGCGCAATATGGAAAATCGCGTGTACATGTGATTGCAGAGGCTATTATGTGTAGGGCTGAGGCTAATATGCCGGCGTAGTTTTCAGAATAATAGGTAGCTAAACTAACAGAGCATAATTCCAGAATAAACGGATAGAATCAGAAATTACTGTTGAATCACATGATATAGTTTTCCCATTGAGTTTAAAACACTAAAATTAAGATGTTTCAAATGTATTTTACTGGTGTTTGCAACTTCATGATCTTAATCACCAGTTTTCATGATTTAACTTGAAGTCGTGTTGCAACTTATAGACTTTGATTCAGTGAGAATAATATTATATCAGGGAATAATTGGAGTAATTAACAGCATAATAGGATGTAATCTTGAGCACAATGGAATAGCATATTAGGTAAACAATTTAGCATAATAGCCTCAGCCCTAATTATGTGCATGGCTTCAATTGCCGCCGTTTGAAACCGTATAGGTCTTAAATTTTCAATTTGTTCTCACCAAGGGCATCCTCTATGGCTGCAAGCTAATTGCAGTGCTAGAGATGCCATTGATTTTGATGTCCATAAAGATTCTGTTGGTCATTCCAGTCACCAATGCAACATAGGAGACTGAGGTCTTTGTGGTCTCTGCTGAGTAAAATGCCTACCTGCACCATATGCACTATGCATCAGCAAAGGCTAAACTACGTACCTAATGATACTGCATGTTCATGAAGCCGCTATTGATGTGCTCTGGTCAAGTAACATTGCTTCACTCTACAATTAATTATTAACATAAAATTTTTGACAGTATTCCGGCCTGACCAATGAAAATTAGCTTGCTCCGGGCCTGGATAATTAAACAGCTCTAAGCCCTCAACATAGCATGCTGTGCATGAGACCTGTGTAGATATGGGGACCCCACACACTATACTCAGTCTAAGCCCCCAACATATACCATGCTGTGCGTGAGACCCTTGTAGATATGGGGACCCCACACACTGTATTGAATATAAGCCCCAACATAGCATGCTGTACGTGCATGGTGCCCATGTAGATATGGGCACCACACACTATACTCAGTCTATAAGCCCCCAACATAGCATGCTGTGCGTGAGACCCATGTAGATATTATGGGGACCCCACACAACAGGGCCCAAGCGTATACGTAGCATGCTGTGCGTGAGACACATGTAGATATGGGGACCCCACACTCTATACTCAGTATAAGGCCCCAACATACTATGCTTGTAATAGGCCCCAACATTACACCACACCATACTCTGGCCACACATAGTAATAGTTATCTGTAGCTATGGGGACTCCACAATATAGGAACCATCATTATATCTTTAAATTTGTTCCGATAAGTTTTACAACTGCCTAGTTTCTTTATACGAGGCTCATGTCTCGGCTCAGTGAAATTAAGAATGCCAATACTACTTCAGTGCATCTTGTGGTACAGATTTGATCATGAACAACTTCACGAAGAATTGAACGCATTAAGCTAATTTTAAGCGATAGAACAGAGTTCTTAGAACAGAGATCAACACCAGGAGGTTCTTCAGTATCCACGATATCAGTAAGTATAACGATAGTCACTGGAATAGCCTGTTTCCTTCTCAGCTGAGAGGTAAATGATATGATAGGCAGTTGTTCGTCTGATCTGGGCACCCACGCATTTCGGCACGTGAATCACTGACATTGGGGCCCAGATGGTTTGTAGTATACTATAGTAGGGAAAGTACTACTGAGCTGTTCCTTCTATAGCTTTGGGATCTTTGTAACTCGGTGTCTTGTGCATGCAGATTGCAGGGATACATGTCACATTGCTTGTGACAGTTTGGACATTTAATCAGACCAAATTGAATCAAACTATTGCAAATCAGTTGTCACTGAACTTGAAGTTCAAACATCAACATATATAAATGAAAAGGGATCATTAATTCTGCACACCCATCAGATCGAAGCTCTAGATATTATTTTTTGTGTCAATCGTGGCTGAAGCAATACAAATATCACAAACCAATGCTACACTGCATGGTGTATACAGTCTTTCTCTCAAACTATGATCAGGACGAATTAACTGGTAGTCAACACACTGTGTGTTGCAATCAAGTGAAAAATCAACAAGTGCAAAGTGTCATAGACAAGCAAGCAAACTTTGCATTCAACCTATACATTACAAATCAAAACATGAGCACACGTTATCACAGCAAATTTTATTAGCAACAGTAAGTCAAAGTGGAAATATCAGACTGAGTACAATCTGATTTCTATATTAAGTTAATATAATGTTCCTTTTAGTGAGGTTCTGAACTTTGTTCACACCTAGTTTAATAAATACAGTGTAGCCTGTCTATAATGCAGTTACCCTTGGGACAGAGCTTCCCTGGCTGTTTTACACAGGTGGCTGTATTAACAGGGTTCAGTGGCAGCAGGCAACGTGCATTTTTCGATGTCAGGATTTTTGGCCCTTTTTGCACCAAGCCACAAGAACAGACAAATATTAATGCTACAGAAAAAATGAAGAAGAAAAGAAGAGGGCATATGATCAAAAGATTAGAGAAGTGGAGTACGGCTCATTCCCCCTTTAGTGTTTTCCACTTCGGGTGGAATGGGTCCTATGTACAGCCACAACAGTCTACAGACGCCTGGCTGCCATGATTGTTGACAAGAGAAATTAGCCATTTAGGTCAGACTCTGGCTTAGATACCGTCTCAGTTTTTCACTACTGAGATCAGCAGTTGCCTGTTAACGAAGTGCTCACTCCTCAGTAGGACACCCTAAAAAATGTGATGCCATTGATTTGGCCACGAATGAAGGACGGGTTCCCAGCTTTCACTACTAACTTTGAACTGCAATCATTTCATTGTATTTGATGTGTTTTGTGATTAAATTGTATTGCATGATGCGCGCATGACCTTATCATTATAATATTTATACTATTATTTGTATCAGGCAGTGTGCGCATGTGTGCTGAATTGATGTATGGGAATAGATAGCTGATTGTTCGGGAATGCATGGAAGTTGGTGACCGATTTAGGCAGTTGGCCGCTATAGTGAGGACCACGACACACTGAGGTTCCATAATTTTTAGTTCTGTTTTGTTGTTACAGTATAATTCAGTCACATGCATCTGCATGACTTATCTGACACTGGTTTATCCGGAAATCTCATTTATCCAATTTAACACTAGCTGTTTTGTGAATCCCCATCACTAAATTAAACTGCATGTACACATGCAATTCTGTATACCTGGTTAATTTATCCGACATGATTGATGGACGTACGTCGTCAGCTATAGATATAACTCATGCAGAGCCCATGCATGCACTGTACACTACTATTGCAATTGCATGGTTCAGTAATATTATAAATATTATTATATTATATTATATAAATTGTAATGTAATATATAATACTATATCGATCTACTTAATTAAACTTGTTGCATGTCTGCATCAATATTTATGGCTCATATTATGTCTATTTCTGCTTTTATTTGCATGTTTCATTATATATTATTAATAATAATAAATAATTATATTGTAAAAGTGAAATAATAATAATATGATTAGATTACAAAATTATTGGGGTCTAGGCAGATGAGGATATATGTTGTATTACACTTAATTAAATTTAAACTAGTCCAAGGATTCATCACTGAGTGGTTCTTCTTCGTCTCCACTGTCTTCTCCTTGGTTTTGATGCTGACGAGGAGCAATGTTCTGAAGCACATCTCTTAGCCTCTGAGCTAAATACTGAGCAGTTTCTCCAGCCGACTGCCCTTCAGTTGCTGGACCTGTGTCGGTCTATACCAGAAAACACAGGTACAGGTAGACTCAGTCCATATCAGCAAACATAAGCATACACTATCAGGTAGACTCAGTAAATGTACACTATGTCATGATCAAAGGAACAAAGGTATGTGTACTGGTCAGTGGGTGATGTACTTCAGGGCTGCATTTACGGGGGAGGTGGGGCGGGGACAAATGCCCCCCTTTGGAGATCTGCTGCCCCACCCCCTTGCAGATCTGCTGCCTCCCTAAACGTGTATCTCAGCATACACTAAGGGTTCTTGAAAGGCAGGATTTATTGGAAAATGGATGAAAAACAAGCCTTTATGTTATAATCTTGACAAAGTTTCTCAAGACCACTGCCACCAATCCCTTAACTCCCCTGAACTGTACATTGCATTGTCACCTACAGTATAATACCCCCCCATAGCATTGTTACCTATAATACCCCCCCCCCCCCCCCCCCCCCCCCCCCAGTCTCTGTACACCTTTACACACCTATATTGTGTTGCCCCCCCTAATATTTTAGGAGGCTCAATTTGCCCCCCCCTCCATCCCCTCCTAATCCTGTATGTAGCCCTGTACTTTGTCACAGTTTAATAAATACCAGTGCATACATACGTACTATTTTTTGACTATAGTAAATTTGTTAATCTGCCCCTGTATTCACTCCCACAAACTGTTTAATGAGACTAACAATGTTAAAAGGGAAAGTCCCAGACACAGACTTAATTAATCCCTAGTGTACAGTTTAATGGCATGTACCGTACATTACAGTCTTTTTGTCTGGGGAAACAGGACCCCTCATAACACAAAACTCCTCAACAGTGGGTGGACAGCAGTAACAAATGTGCAGGAGGGTTCACCCTTGGTGCCACCATCTTGAGGTTTTCTAAGCTCTCTTAATGTACTGCTACTACGACAGTGGAACTTGCTTAGGAAGAACCTGGTTTTGTACATATGTACTTAGTAACCACTGGATCATAAATCCTCCTCGTTCTGTCCCTGTGTATACCTTATGTATGTACATAAACCAACCTTGATAGTACGTACTTCCGATAATGAGTACTGATTTTGTGTCCCCAATGTACTAAGCAAGTTTCATTATATATGTACACACATGCATGTACATATATCCCGCCACATACTGCATGTACACATACTGCAGCCACTTACTTCAGGATCATACGACGGTAGGAGAGACCTAACAAAGAGTGAGATAAAACTCTCTTCAGCTACTTCAACTTGACGTCTGTGCAGGGAGAGATAGCAGAACAGGTGTACAGCAAAACCTCTATAAAGGACACCTCCTTTAACAGGACACCATTTCTCTGTCCCATTTGACATCCCTTGCATTGACATGTGTACGTATCACATTCCCTCTAAAAAATTTGTCATTCTAATTTTTGTCAGGTCTAAGTTTATTACCCCGTGCGCACATGCGTAGCAGGGGTAAAGCAATTGGTTGGGTTTTCATATATATTTATATACATACATATATATATATATATAAATATAAATATATATATATATATATATATATATATATATATATATATATATATATATATATCCTTTTTGCCCTGATTGTGATCGATAGCAACGATACGCTGAGTTCGCTTACCAGCCAAACTACTAAAAATTCATATATGAAATTTCTCTTTCATTGTTCGAATAAATTCCTTTTCTCAAAGTGAGACGTGGGTCAGATTTACACCTGTAGGCAAGGCTTGCCATTTTGTTGCCACGTTTCGCCATGTACACAAGCTAGCGCAAAGGAGTAGCTGCAATGAAACTTCCAAAAGGACCACACATCCTTCTCTGAAAGTCAGAGAAACCATGGAAGCTATCGAAGAAGGGAGGTAAGGTATTATTACAATGATATTTGGGACGTACACTCAGTAGGCTTTTAGTATCACCCACGTGCAAACGGTTCTGAATCAATAGATTATCTCAGATTGACAAGGCTAAAAAGACTAAACTGCAGCAGTCAGAGGCGCCTGAGAGGAGGAAGAAGAGGCTGAAGGACATGTGAGCATGCCAGACTGCTAATATACGATATACCAATGACATGCACCCTCAAAAACTTATGCATATTATATATCGATGTTCATTCTCACAGCAACGTATTCGTTCAAATGCATGATTGCATTGCCTCTGTATAGCAAATATACAGTACGTAACTATTGATTCTGAAGTCCCATATATAGCAATATAGAGGCCACATGCAGGGCTGCACGGGGAATGCATGTGTTCTATGAGCACTTCTAGTTATTTTATTTGTAGTTTAACTCTTTGAATTAGCAGCCATTCTAATTTCCGTCACGTGACTCTAATTTCATCATGTACCAGAAGTGATCTATTATTTACCATCTTCCCCACAGAACCCTACAAATTCACTTGCAATGAGTTGCTTGCGAGCTTGCGATCACATATTATGCATGAACAGGCATAAGTGGATAACAGATGTATGCTTCACAAACCGCAAAACAATAAACAAAATCACACTAACAAAGCAAGTGATGTTTACTGCTGATGCTGCTCCCAACATGGAGTGATAAAACAAGGCTTAGGCTCACACACATAAACACACCCACCCACCCACCCACCCACACACACACACACCCACCCACGCACACACACACACAAAGACACACACACACATATACACACATACACAGACCTAACAGGTTTGTCTGAATATGCTGCTATGGAGTTAGCAGGTGGCAGTGGATCAAAGGCCATGATTGGAGATGATGTAACACTCTGCAAATAAAAAAATCAAACAGCAACCTTAGCACATGCCAAGCCTAGCACACGACAACCTTAGCACACGGCAACCTTAGCACACATGCAGCACTATCACTGACATAATCTAGCGAAGTACAGTATCTATCGTATTAGAAATACCACAAAGACAAGACAAATGGGAAATGCCAAATTTTATCATTTCCCCCTAAGGTCAAACAGTAAACACAACTGCATACAACAATGATGACATACACACCTTTGGCAAGAGAGCCACCACACTTGGGAATTCTAAAAAAAGAAAATGACCTTTTATGTTTGTACAACACATCACCACATCAAGTTATAGACTATCATACCAGACACGACAACATGGCGGTAGATGTTCCTTGGAGCTCCTTGATACAAAGAACGCCGTCTGCACAGCAAGTAGAGTAGAATTCTCATAAACTCTTGATGCAGTCGTGATGTATGGAACACATACAAGTGAGTGTTCACCACAATGCATGGACAAAACAAGACAAAACGAACAATGTCGTTGCATTGGGTCGTACTACATGTACGTAGTATAGGGTCGTACTACGTGTACGCAGCATAGGGTCATACCATGTGTACACAGCATAGGGTCGTACTACGTGTACGCAGCATAGGGTCGTACTACGTGTACGCAGCATAGGGTCGTACTACGTGTACGCAGCATAGGGTCGTACTACGTGTACGCAGCATAGGGTCATACTACGTGTACGCAGCATAGGGTCATACCATGTGTACGCAGCATAGGGTCATACTACGTGTACGCAGCATAGGGTCATACTACGTGTACGCAGCATAGGGTCATACCATGTGTACGCAGCATAGGGTCGTACTACGTGTACGCAGCATAGGGTCATACTATGTGTACGTAGCATAGGGTCATACCATGTGTACGTAGCATAGGGTCATACTACGTGTACGCAGCATAGGGTCATACCATGTGTACGTAGCATAGGGTCATACCATGTGTACGTAGCATAGGGTCATACTACGTGTACGCAGCATAGGGTCATACTATGTGTACGTAGCATAGGGTCGTACTACGTATGCGTACGTATTCACAAAGACACATACAGTCCAATAGGGAGCCCTCTTGCCTGGGAGTCTTTTCCTCATTCACCATATACACATATACATGCATGTACGTACGTACCACATATTGTAACACCTAAATATATATATATATATATATATATATATATAGGTAGGACATATGAAAATTGGTCAGCCATTTATGCTCATCAGTGATTCTGTATCATACAATGTAATCCTAACATTGAACTATGTGATCGACACAACACATGGGTGCTTGGTTGTAATAGCCTGCTTGAAGCCTCAGTCTCAGTTTCAGTAGTTGCAAGGAATCTACCACATAGCGAGAAAATTTCACGGAATAATATTCGCGGATATCCCAACATTTGCGAAATTTTGATTTGCAAAATCTTAGTACTAAACATCCACAGCTGTACGTCAGACTCAGGTAGTATATACATGCTAGGCCTGCACCATTGTTGTTTTGTGTACCTGCAGCAGTTTCTCTAAAAGCTGGTCGTGCCATACGTCGCTTTTTCCCTTCTTCAAATGAAACCATCAGGCGGAGCGTGCACACCTGAAAGTTTCACAGTCCATTACAAAGCAAAAGTAACCTCAAATCTTCGAAGTGTGAATGGTGTAAACGGCTTCGACTTGTGCCATTTCGTTCACACAAAACACTCAAAACTAACTTTCCTACCATTGTCTAAGAAACAATGGTCTTCTGAATTTTAGGGATACGTGAAAATATTATCCATGAATTCGGGGAAATGAGCCATTTGCAAAAAGAGTGTTGGTAAGCCAAACGACCGACCCAACTCGCTTTTGGTGAACTACATTCATGTTCTGTTCGGAAAACGGCAGATGACAAACTGCTATTTCTAGCCCTGTACTGTACAAAATGAACAACTCCAGTAAGTTTTGGTGATTACAAGAATCATTTTCATTACTCAGTTATAATTTAGTTTCAGTGTTATTAAACTCATTTTCACTACAGAAGGATAAGCTGAGGTTCAGCTCAATATAGGTACGCACACATACATATGTATCTGTATCCCCATATACACACTACTATATACGCACGTATAATATTATACAATACAAATTCATCCACAGAGTATATAACTATGCAGTGATGAAATGGTGTGGGTATAATTATAATAGACAAACAGCTACGTAGGGGAGCATGTACATTGGACTGCTTTGCTAACAAAAGGCAACAGGTGATCCTACTGTAACAGTACATATAAGTAATCTCAGGAAGGGACGTCTTTGAGTGGCATCCACACAATAAACACATGCTGCACAACTAACAAGTACCTGCACACACACATATACACACAAGCATGCACATACTGTATGCATGCACGCACACACATGCACGCAAGCACGCACACACACACACACGCACACACGCATGCACGCACACACACGCACACATACACACACACACACACACACACACACACACACACACACATACACACACACATGCACGCGCACACACACACACACACACACACACACACACACACACACACACACACACACACACACACACACACACACACACACACACACACAAACACACACACACATACACACACACACACACACACACACACACACACATGCTAATCTACTCACTTTTGTGCACTTTCTTCAAACAGCAATTCTTTTGATTTTGCCCTCAAGGCAACTTTTCTGGCATTGGCCTCCAGCCATGAGAGAACCTGCAGTCAACAAGAAGTGACGTCACAGAACTAGGATGACAAACATGGGGGGTTGAAATGTACTATAGTCTGCCATTTTGCAGATTTTGAGATCTTGGGGTTGTATACAGCAGATGATGGCCCACTACAATGCGCATAACAGGTATACCAGCATACCACACCAGTATGGACAGAGATTACCAGTATTCATATGCAGCTTCTCAAAAGCAACAGATACAGTCAGAGCACAAACAACAGTTGAAGATCATTCATTTTCTGTGCAAATTTGTTGTATGGCCAGAAAACGCACGTGTTCTGGCATTTGTCTGCAAGCGGGTACACAAACATGCTCAACACTCGGTATTAGGATGGGGCATTAGTGTGATGAAACAAACAGCAAAACTGGTCCGTTTGACTACAAGAGTTGACCATATACTCATATAACAGCTATATTCTGGGCTGAAATATGTACTAGTAATTTGTGCCCCATTGCAAATGGTATTGACTGATCGACTGTGCTGTTACGCTCAGAGATTCATCCAGCCAAATGACTAACTATACATATTTTGTGTGCTGCACAAAATTCATGCTAACAAGCTTCCGTGTGCAAACATACACACATGCACTTATGCAATCATGTGTTTGCTGCACAATTATCGGGGATTTCACATTACACTTCATTCAAAATTCCTAAAAACTTTACAGCAGATCAAACATTATCTGAACACTATGTACATGTGTGTCAACCATGCAACAGTTTGTCAACAACTATAGCTACAAACAAACCACCTAGAGTCACACAAAGTTCAACAGGAGCATAAAAATGGTTAATGTGGATTTAGGTTGCTAGACGGTAAGGAAGCTGCTCTGATAAAAATTCCTCATCTGCATCATCAATTCTATCTACCTTGGGCGGACAGATGGAGTGAGTGCAATGACGACAAATGCGATACTTCCGAAAAAGGTTGCAGATGCACACAACTATGACCGTGACAAGTGGTAAGGACCCCATAACCCATATAGCTAGAAAGGAAACAATCCAGTAGAAGAAAGCATAGTCTTCACTCGTGGCAGCTGTTTTAAACTGAAGGAGAAAGTAGTAAGCTTGAGTAGAAGACGAAGCTAGAACAAGATACACAAGATAAAGACAAGCATAGTAGTTGTGATTCGGTTCTTTGTATGGTTGGAGTGATGAATGGACCCCAAGAATGATGATGAAGCTAAATGTCAGGGCCACACTTCGTCTATTGATGTCAAAATTAGCCTCTGCATACGCATACACTGCCCAAAGGAAAATGAGATAAAGAAAATGGAGACCGGCATACCAGCGATGTTTGTCCTTGTATACACCTTGAAACACATCAAACCATGGATGCAGCTTGGAAAATTGAGGAAGAGACCTTTTAGTCAGCTTGTAACAGAGAGAAGGGATCAACGGATAGTAGATCAAAAGAAGGGGGGGAAGCAGAAGGAAAAATAAAACAAAACAAGCAAAGCCAAAGAATGCTGGGATGAACCTTGTTACAAATGTATTGGAATCAGGACACTGTTGAGGACACATGTCCTCTCGAGAAAGGCAGCACTTATGAACTCCTTCAGACAATATGTTGGAAGTGATGGCTACCAGGTCGCCATAGGCCAGTACCAGACATGAGGAGATCCCATGAAGAATAGTTCTCTTAGCTGTGTGTTTCTCCCTGAAGTTCCTCACAGCTCTCCTCATCTTAGCCCAGGGAAGACGGCACTTCTGAAGTGGACAATCACTACATTTGATCAAAAATACTACCAACAGCAAGACAACAACAGTGATTACATACTTGAAATATTCAAGGAAGTAATAATGAGCAACCAAGTTACGATGTGGGCCGAATTCACAGACATAAGGAGGAGCATCGTACAACTGGTTTTGCAAAACAATCAGAGACCAGAGTTTCCCTGAAGGTGAAGCAAGAGGCAGGGACTGATAAAAGAAAACAAAGGAGAGACTGGGTCCAGCAACAACATTCAAATTGAAGAGGATGATGACTGGCAGAGCAACTAGTAAGAGAAAGACCCCAAAAGAGTGGAAAACTAGCAGTGAACTGTAAAGGGAGCGTCCACCAGCCAAATCAGCCTGTTCGTTGAAACACAAACATATCTCGCTGTAACCTTCTAAATGACCACAGTTGTCACTGCATTGAGAAACATCACACAGAAAAGCCGGCTCTGTACCGAAAAGCAACTCCCCACGGCGAACGTGAGAATGGTTCCAATCAATACACCACTGACCATGAAACTGTCCAGCCCTGACCCC